>CM059866.1:0-12332 GCA_030490815.1 Acer saccharum
ACTCACCTTTGACCATATTGGTCTTAGGTGAACCAACACAAACAACATCATGATCATTACGCATGGCAATATGAAATCTAGAAGATAAATCATCAACTATCTTCTTTATGAAAACATCACTCATATTAAAGTCATCATTTTTGCCACGCACAAATATTTCATCAAGACTTTTCAAATGATCATGGTTAACACTCTTCTTAATCAACTTCTTCTCAACATATTTCTTAACATGATTACTATTAACATGCATGTCATTCTTTTCAATCCAAATTTTCTTGGTAGGTTTCTTCACATGAATATGATCAATATGCACATTTCTAAAAGCATCAAAGCTATTGTCATGTTTAGAAACTTTCAAAGAAGATTTATCCATTTCACAAGTATGCACATTATTTTTCTTAACCCAAACTTTCCTTGTTGAATTCTTTTCATTAACATGTTCATCATGCATAGTCTCTAATGCCCTAACATGTTTAGAAACAACCAAAGGAAGTCTTTTCATCTCCCTAGCATGCATCTCATTCCCAAGTTTGCATTGTCTAATATACTCATAGCATTTAGGTTTGATATGCCCAACAATATTGCAAAAATGACAAACCGGGACAAACTTAGAGATGTTATGTCTAGCTCTAGACTTAAACTCATGCTTAGGAGAATGATTAGGTAACTTTTTCACATTTTTATCATGTTCCACATTTCCTAGTTTGCATTGCCTAGCATATTCATAACACTTAGGCCTAATGTGACCAACCACATTACAATAATGACAAACCGGAATGAATTTAGAAAAGTTACCTTTTTGGTGTACATGCTTTGGTTGAGAAGTCGGTTGAGAAGTTCCATAGCTCTTCTTGTCTTTGTCTTTGATGTTGGAAGGAATGGTACTAGAGTCTTTCTTCTTCTTGGACTTTCTTGACTTGTTCTTGGTTGTAGGAGCATTCTTAACTTCTTCTACATAACCCAAGCCACTTTTATCTCCATGATGCTTTCCAAGTTTTATCACATCATCAAGCTTAATGGCTCCAATTTTCATGCCATTAATAGACTCTTTAAGAGATTTGACTTCATCTTTAAGCTCACACTCATTTATCTTCATGATACTTAAAGAGTTCTCTTTTTGCTTAATCTCTCCTTCCATGGCAAACAACTTCATTGTAAAGTCTTCTCTTAGATAATCTAGCTCTTGAGCACTTTCCTCAACCTTTGAGACATACTTTTCAATGGTCTTTTCATGCTCCTTGATGACTTCACTTTGCTTGCTCATCTTCTCCAAAGACATCTTCTTTTCATTGACAAGAGCTTTAAAGATCACCACTAAATTGGCATTGATCAACTTCAACTTGTTGTTCTCTTCATTCTTTTGTTGAAGGATCTTGTCATTGAAGCTTATATAATCTTGATTTGAGGAGGCTTTGAACTCTTCATCATTGGAGGAGATTTCACTATCTTCACTACTAGAAGAGTTTTCACTTTCCTCAATACTTGAGGAGTCTTCACTACTATCCTCAAATCTTCCTTCATATATAGCTGTTAGGATTATGCTCAATAGCAAGAGTGTAATGTTGTAATTAACAATCTTTTTCATATTAATAAAGTGATTTCTGGTTTAACAAATCGTATAGCATTTATAGTTTATATTATAATTGTCAAAGTAAATAATCATAAGGTCTAAAGACTATGGGAAAAGAAGAATTGTTCGTACATCTGGATATGTATGTGGTAGACACAATTCTTTAGTTAGTCTTGAATATTGTTCACAACTTAAGTTAAAGGTTGGGCACCTTCATCTTGTTAAAGTTGTAGAATTCTTTTGCTAGCATTTGAGTGGGATCAAATGAGATATGATGAGTCTAAAATCATCGGAGTGTCTTCGAGCAAAAAGATCTAGTGCACTGGGTGCATTGAACTGGATCACAATGAAAAGCTTTATCTAAAACCGTCAATAGATAATAGTTTTTTCATTATCAGGACAATCGGAGAGTCTATCTTAATCCTGAGATAAATGATGGACTTATGGTTGCAAGTGATATCATTTGAGTTATCAATGAGTACGATTATATCGCATAGTCTATCCTCGATAATTTGGTGATATTCATTTGTTAATCGATAGAGGACTTCATTTATAGATATGGACATCGTGGCTCCATTTAATTAAATGAGAGTATAATATCATCATATGGATGTTTTGAGGTAATTGGATATTAAATCTCAACGTTGAGTTTTCAATAGTGTCTATTGAAAACATGGCTTCTGGACAAGTCAAAATATCCAAGTTCAAAACGTGGTCATATGAGTAAATATGGTAACTTGGAGAGTTATAGGCGGTCTATGAACTCTTGGCGATTACTGATATTAATCACGAGGATACACTATCTCCAATATGATTGTCTAGGGTATGAATGAGGAGCATCTTCCTTTTCTATCTTTATTTAAGAGTTCAGTTTTAGCTCTTTAGTGGAATGAGTTAAAATTAATGGATCGGACCTAAGTGAATCATTTGTTGATTGTGATTAGGTTATGTCTATTGAAGCTTAAATTTAGATGGCCCGCCAAGATCCCCAATCCACACGGACTTGCATGGATCACTTGATATATTCTACCGGACCAATTTAAGGGTCCATCTAGAATTGCATTTAATATATTAAGAATATAATTTGCACATTATTTAAGTAATGGGCTGCTCAATTATATTAATATATTAATGAAAGACATGTGGGCTTGTTTCTTTTAGTAAGAATGGGTCTGGTTCACATGTGGGCTTTTTATTTAAAGTCCAATGGATTAAATGAAATACGAAAATAATGTTAGGCCCAACCTTATACAAGTGGGGCGGCTAGGTTAAGGTTTTAACCTAAAAATATTATTTTGTTTCATTTGTTTTAATTAAATAAGAATTAATTGATTTATTGATTAATTGTTTAATTAAAGAAACAAATCTTTCCTAAAAGTAAAAGACTTGTTTGATAAGTAAATAAATAAATTAGTATTATTTATTTAATCAAATAAGGAGTCTTTTTATTTAGTCAAATAAAAGAATAAAAATAAAAGAGTTGGATTAGGGTTTGAAGTCTATAAAGTTAAAAAGAATTAGGGTTGAATTTTAGTCACCCTATATAAGTGACATGATGAAATTCGGTCAACCCTAATCTTAGACTACATAGAATTCGGCAACCCTAAAGGAAAAAGAAGAAAAAATTCGGCCAACCTATATATATGTTCTTATAGGGTTCGGCCACATCAATTAATTGGTGCTTGAGTTTTTATTTTCTTTCTTCTTCTTAATTCTAAGAGAGTTTTTATTCTAGAGAGACAAAAAGGAGTGAAAAATTATTCTTTGATAGTATACAATTGCTTAAACATCAATAAGCTTGTGTATACGATATCGATCTAGGTTCACGCGAGTTTCGATCATAAGATTGTGAACTCAAAAGTGACCGGAATAATTTTGACATTCTTTTGATTGTTTTGTGACTAACAAAGAAAAGAAAGTATTTGTTTGGTCCATTCACAGGTTTGCAATTCAAAGGAAAGGGAGACCACGCTCCTAGGTGATCCACGTTCGTGCTCGGATTGAAGGTCTTGCGGATTACCATCGACGTAAGTCAATCGGATCACGCGACAAGAGGTAATTTACTTTTGTTGATATATATGCATGTTTATTGATTAAAAGGGTTTAAGGTTCATAAAGGAAAAATTTTAAAAGTCACTAAATCGTCTTTAGTATCGCTTCCGCTGCGTGTAACACTTTTATTTATTATTTTTCCCTACAATTGGTATCAGAGCCTAGGTTGAACCCTTTTAATTAATTAACGTATATATACGTGGATCTATTTCTTTTTATTGTGATTATGCATGTTTAGAAAGAGATGGCACTCTAGGTATTCAAATATATAATTACATGTGATGTATGGATTTATATATGTTTTATGTGGTTTGTTATTGCTCGATTTTGGCCCTAGATTTTCAATGTAATTTTTGTTTCGGAGTTGTAACAAGAAGGGTGGTCTATTATCGCCATAATTCCTTCTTGGTAGATTGCTAGGTTTTATTTTTTTTATATGTGCAGTATTTTTTTAGGGTTACTGCAGATTTTTTATTTTTTTTTGTATGTGCAGTTTTTTGTTTGTAAAAATACTGCAGTGAATAAAAAAAAAAAAAAAAAATTAATACTGCAGTATTTATTATATATATACTGCCGTAATATGTTTAGGTCTTGAAGATTCGAAGACACGAAGCAAAACGAAGCAAACCGGAACCATGAACGAGCACCGTGCGCACCCTAGGAGTGGATTGGGCTGCGCATGGCAAGCCCAAGCTTGGTGGGCTGCGCACGGCAGCCCTGGAGTCCTCATGGGCTGCGCACGGCAGCCCCTTAGTGGGGTTGTGAGTTGTGCTCGCCCGTGGGTTGGGCTGAAGGATGAGCGTATGGTTGATGGGCCACCTGAAGATCTTGTATTCCTGACAAATTGTAATTTACTTGTTTTTCTAGGATGGGCCAAAGTTGTTGCTATTTAATTTATGCTTAAATATTACAATATTTGTTATTGTATGATAACATGACATATAGAATAGGAGTGCCACACATATATCTCTTTTGGTATGAACATGCATTGAATGATTTAGGTATCTAAATTGGCATCTAGATAACTCGGTAAATCATTCTATGGGATTTAATCACACGCCTTAAATAATTGAGTGGGAGAAGGTGTTTTTGTAACACCTATGGCCTCCAAGGTTAGTTGAGCTTAATTATTTATTGGTAATCCCCCCAAGGGGCGTCCATGAATGGAATTTAGCAACATACTTCCTTACAAGGATAGACTAGACAATGGACTCAAACGAGATCTACTCCCCAAGGAGGGATTTTCGTGAGAGAAAATTGAGGGTCGATATCTTGGTAACACACTCAATGTAATTTTATTGATATCCTCCCAAGAGTTCTTGTTAATAAAATTGCAAGGCTAAAATTGAAAACGCTGGTTGTTATGTTAACAATTAGGTGGGACCTAGTCTAACTAGTAAATGGTGCGAACTCCCAAAGGAGGCGTAACATTTATGGGTGTTAGATCACCGTTGAATTTTATGATTGAGTTATTTATTTAATTCAAGATAAATATTTAAAAGTGCTTTATCATGATTATTTACTTATATACGTTTTATTTTATTCAGAAATCATGACCCCATCACTTATGAACATCCTGAAAGATAACACTTTAACTGGAGATAATTATGTCACATGGAAAAGGAAAATTGGGTTGTTGCTGCAAAGTGAAAAACATAAGTTTGTTCTAACTACTCCTAAACCACCTGCTCCTAATAATGAATCTAGCATAATGTGTAGAGATGAGTATGAGCAGTGGAAGACTTCAGATGATATGGCAAAATGTTACATTATGGCCACTATCTCCGACGTGTTGCAACAGCAGCATGAAGGAATGGAGTCCGCTGCTGATATAATGATGTCTCTAGAGGAGATGTTTGCTATGAAGTCTAGGACGACTAAGAGAGAGGCAGTGACTGCTTTTATGAATCTTAGGATGAAACCTGGACAGGCTGTGAAAGATCACATGATGAAAGTCATAGCACATCTCAACATTGCTGAACTGCATGGCGCTGAGATAGATGGTGAGACAAAGATTGATATGGTTGTCAATTCATTGTCAGATTCCTTTGATCAGTTCAAATTGGACTACACTTTGAACAAAAAGGAATACACCTTACAAGGCCTGATGCAAGATGTTCAAAGTGCTGAAAAGATCCTTGTGAAAGGCAAAGGTCAAGAGATTCATATGGTTGGTAAAGTTGCTACTGTTAAGGCCCGTCAAAAGGTCAAGAAACAACAGAAGAAAAAGCAACTTGGGCCTATCAAGAAGGAGACCAAGAAAGTAACCAAGATCAAAGGGAAATGCTTCCTTTGTGGTGAAAAGGGACATTGGAAGAGAAATTGCCCAAAGTCCCAGAACAAGAAGGAAGAAGGTAATTTGAATTATCTAGAAACATGTTTTTTGGCTGATTCTACAGATTCTTGGATCATAGACTCAGGAGCCACTAATCATGTTTGTTATTCCTTGCAGGGGTTTCAAGAAAGGAGAAAGCTGAGTAAGAATGAAATCAATTTGCGCTTGGGCAACGGAACGTTAGTGTCTGCAAGTGCAGTGGGAGATATTAGAGTTTATTTGGATTCTAGAAGGCATTTAGATTTAATAGACGTTTATTATGTACCTCAATTCAAGAGGAATTTAATTTCAGTTTCTTGTTTGAATAAATTTGGATATTCGGTTACTTTTAATAAAGTTTTTATTATTAGTAAGAATGACAAAATTATTTGCCAAGGTACATTGGAAAACGGTCTATACTTTTTGCATAGAAATATCTCTCACTCGTTAGACACAGAAATAACGGAACCTAATCATAAAAGAGTAAAATTATCAACAGATGAAACCTACCTTTGGCATTTACGCTTAGGTCATATTAACATTAATAGGATTAAAAGATTGGTATGTGACGGACCTTTGAGTGACTTAAAGGTTGATGATCTACCAACTTGTGAATCTTGTTTGGAAGGTAAAATGACCAAAAGGACGTTCTCTGCCAAAGGTGCAAGAGCCACTGAATGTTTAGGATTGATACACACTGATGTATGTGGACCTATGAGCATTCAAGCTAGAGGTGGATATGAGTACTTCATCACCTTCACGGATGATTACTCGAGATTTGGTTATGTGTATCTCATGAGACATAAGTCGGATGCTTTTGACATGTTCAAAGCATTCAAAGCTGAAGTGGAAAATCAGCTTGAGAAACACATAAAAATCTTGAGATCTGATCGTGGTGGAGAATATCTATCTGGTGAGTTTCAGCAATATCTTATTGATAATGGGATAGTTTCTCAGTTTTCTGCACCAGGTACACCTCAACAAAATGGGGTAGCAGAAAGGAGAAATAGAACTCTTTTGGATATGGTTAGGTCTATGTTGAGTTATTCAACGCTTCCTATTTCTTTTTGGGGATATGCTTTACAAACTGCTATATACATTCTAAACGATGTACCATCTAAGTCTGTTCCTAAAACACCGCATGAGTTGTGGACTGGGCGCAAGCCTAGTTTACAACACTTAAGGATATTTGGTTGTCCTGCGCATGTGTTAAAAGGAAAGACAGAAAAGATGGAGTCCCGTTCAGAAACATGTATATTTGTAGGGTATCCAAAAGAAACTAAAGGATATTATTTCTATAGTCCTTCAGATCTTAAAGTATTTGTTTCGACAAATGCTAAATTTCTGGAAAAGGACTATATGAATGACTTTGTGCCTAGAAGTAGAATTGTCCTGAATGAGATGTCAGGAGATACAATTCCACGAGAGGTTACACAACCTAACCCAATTGTAAGTTCCGATCCAACACAAGATCAACAACCTACCATTCCTCGTCGTAGTGGGAGGGTTAGAACACAACCCGAAAGATACATCGGTCTGGGAGAATCAGTGGAGAATCTCCCGGACGACGATGATCCCTATACATACAAGGAAGCTATGGAGGATGTTGATAGTCGCCATTGGCAAAAGGCAATGCAATCCGAGATTGAATCTATGTTCGATAACAAAGTCTGGTCCCTTGTAGACTTGCCTAAAGGGATAAAACCCATTGGGTGCAAGTGGGTATACAAGAGGAAAAGAGGTATGGATGGAAAGGTGGAAACCTTTAAAGCTAGATTGGTAGCTAAAGGGTATACACAGAAAGAAGGTATCGATTACGAGGAAACCTTCTCTCCTGTGGCCATGCTTAAATCCATTAGGATACTCTTATCCATTGCAGCATCTTTAGATCTAGAGATTTGGCAAATGGACGTCAAGACAGCTTTCCTAAATGGAAGTCTTGACGAAAGCATCTACATGATGCAACCAGAGGGATTCATTGAAAAGGGCCAAGTGGATAAGGTATGCAAGTTGCAGAAATCCATATATGGATTAAAGCAAGCATCCAGATCCTGGAACATAAGGTTTGATCAAGCTGTCAAAGGTTTTGGATTTATTCAAAATCCTGACGAACCTTGTGTATACAAAAGGATTAAAGGCGACAAGTTGGTTTTCCTGATTCTTTATGTTGATGATATACTACTCATTGGAAACGATGTAGGTGTATTGACATCAGTAAAAGAATGGTTAGCAAAACAATTTGATATGAAGGACTTAGGAGAAG
Source organism: Acer saccharum (assembly GCA_030490815.1). NCBI lineage: Eukaryota > Viridiplantae > Streptophyta > Magnoliopsida > Sapindales > Sapindaceae > Acer > Acer saccharum. The sequence continues at coordinate 8,200 of CM059866.1, forward strand.
CAAGTTTTATTCTAGGTATCCAAGTAATAAGGGATAGAAAGAATAGAACGATTGCATTATCCCAAGCTTCATACATAGACAAAATCTTGTCTAGGTTTTCCATGCAGGATTCCAAGAAAGGTATGTTACCTTTCAGACATGGAATCAAGCTTTCTAAGGAACAAGTTCCTAAGAATGAGCATGAAGAGCAATTCATGAGTAGAGTTCCATATGCCTCGGCAGTTGGAAGTCTCATGTATGCAATGCTCTGTACTAGACCAGATATTTGTTTTGCTGTTGGCATAGTTAGCAGGTTTCAATCGAAACCTGGACCTGATCACTGGACGGCAGTCAAGCATATTTTCAAGTATCTTAAGAGAACGAGAGATAATATGCTTGTATACTCTGGAGGGGATTTGGTTCCCGTTGGGTATACAGATTCTGATTTCCAATCAGATTCTGACTCCAGAAAATCCACATCAGGGGCTGTGTTTACTATTGGAGGAGGAGCAGTTATATGGAGGAGTATCAAGCAATCTTGTATTGCTGATTCCACCATGGAAGCTGAGTATGTTGCTGCATGCGAAGCTGCCAAAGAGGCTGTTTGGCTCCGCCAATTCTTGATTGACTTAGAAGTGGTTCCTAGTGCGAATAAGCAGATCACTATCTACTGTGACAACAGTGGAGCAGTGGCTAATTCGAAAGAACCAAGAAGTCACAAGAGAGGTAAACACATTGAAAGAAAGTATCATCTTTTAAGGGAGATTGTTCAAAGAGGTGACGTGACGATTACCAAAATCGCGTCAGCAGAAAATCTAGCGGATCCCTTCACAAAGGCTCTACCTCAGAAGAGTTTCGATGGGCATCTAGAGAATATGGGCTTGAGAGATATGACACATTTGCTATAGCGCAAGTGGGAGATTGTTAGGATTATGCTCAATAGCAAGAGTGTAATGTTGTAATTAACAATCTTTTTCATATTAATAAAGTGATTTCTGGTTTAACAAATCGTATAGCATTTATAGTTTATATTATAATTGTCAAAGTAAATAATCATAAGGTCTAAAGACTATGGGAAAAGAAGAATTGTTCGTACATCTGGATATGTATGTGGTAGACACAATTCTTTAGTTAGTCTTGAATATTGTTCACAACTTAAGTTAAAGGTTGGGCACCTTCATCTTGTTAAAGTTGTAGAATTCTTTTGCTAGCATTTGAGTGGGATCAAATGAGATATGATGAGTCTAAAATCATCGGAGTGTCTTCGAGCAAAAGGATCTAGTGCACTGGGTGCATTGAACTGGATCACAATGAAAAGCTTTATCTAAAACCGTCAATAGATAATAGTTTTTTCATTATCAGGACAATCGGAGAGTCTATCTTAATCCTGAGATAAATGATGGACTTATGGTTGCAAGTGATATCATTTGAGTTATCAATGAGTACGATTATATCGCATAGTCTATCCTCGATAATTTGGTGATATTCATTTGTTAATCGATAGAGGACTTCATTTATAGATATGGACATCGTGGCTCCATTTAATTAAATGAGAGTATAATATCATCATATGGATGTTTTGAGGTAATTGGATATTAAATCTCAACGTTGAGTTTTCAATAGTGTCTATTGAAAACATGGCTTCTGGACAAGTCAAAATATCCAAGTTCAAAACGTGGTCATATGAGTAAATATGGTAACTTGGAGAGTTATAGGCGGTCTATGAACTCTTGGCGATTACTGATATTAATCACGAGGATACACTATCTCCAATATGATTGTCTAGGGTATGAATGAGGAGCATCTTCCTTTTCTATCTTTATTTAAGAGTTCAGTTTTAGCTCTTTAGTGGAATGAGTTAAAATTAATGGATCGGACCTAAGTGAATCATTTGTTGATTGTGATTAGGTTATGTCTATTGAAGCTTAAATTTAGATGGCCCGCCAAGATCCCCAATCCACACGGACTTGCATGGATCACTTGATATATTCTACCGGACCAATTTAAGGGTCCATCTAGAATTGCATTTAATATATTAAGAATATAATTTGCACATTATTTAAGTAATGGGCTGCTCAATTATATTAATATATTAATGAAAGACATGTGGGCTTGTTTCTTTTAGTAAGAATGGGTCTGGTTCACATGTGGGCTTTTTATTTAAAGTCCAATGGATTAAATGAAATACGAAAATAATGTTAGGCCCAACCTTATACAAGTGGGGCGGCTAGGTTAAGGTTTTAACCTAAAAATATTATTTTGTTTCATTTGTTTTAATTAAATAAGAATTAATTGATTTATTGATTAATTGTTTAATTAAAGAAACAAATCTTTCCTAAAAGTAAAAGACTTGTTTGATAAGTAAATAAATAAATTAGTATTATTTATTTAATCAAATAAGGAGTCTTTTTTATTTAGTCAAATAAAAGAATAAAAATAAAAGAGTTGGATTAGGGTTTGAAGTCTATAAAGTTAAAAAGAATTAGGGTTGAATTTTAGTCACCCTATATAAGTGACATGATGAAATTCGGTCAACCCTAATCTTAGACTACATAGAATTCGGCAACCCTAAAGGAAAAAGAAGAAAAAATTCGGCCAACCTATATATATGTTCTTATAGGGTTCGGCCACATCAATTAATTGGTGCTTGAGTTTTTATTTTCTTTCTTCTTCTTAATTCTAAGAGAGTTTTTATTCTAGAGAGACAAAAAGGAGTGAAAAATTATTCTTTGATAGTATACAATTGCTTAAACATCAATAAGCTTGTGTATACGATATCGATCTAGGTTCACGCGAGTTTCGATCATAAGATTGTGAACTCAAAAGTGACCGGAATAATTTTGACATTCTTTTGATTGTTTTGTGACTAACAAAGAAAAGAAAGTATTTGTTTGGTCCATTCACAGGTTTGCAATTCAAAGGAAAGGGAGACCACGCTCCTAGGTGATCCACGTTCGTGCTCGGATTGAAGGTCTTGCGGATTACCATCGACGTAAGTCAATCGGATCACGCGACAAGAGGTAATTTACTTTTGTTGATATATATGCATGTTTATTGATTAAAAGGGTTTAAGGTTCATAAAGGAAAAATTTTAAAAGTCACTAAATCGTCTTTAGTATCGCTTCCGCTGCGTGTAACACTTTTATTTATTATTTTTTCCCTACAATAGCCACGTGAGCAATGTGATTACTAGTAGTTTCTCTATCATCCAAGGACTCCTCTTCCTCTACTACATCACTCACACTCATCCATGATTTATCATTAATGGCTCTAATGTAGGCTTTCATTGTATTTCTCCAAAAGGTGTAGTTACCACTATCCAAGAGTGGAGGTCTAGCACTAGAAGCACCTTCCGGCATTGAATCGCCCATAGCTACAAAAATGAACAACACACAAAAAAAAAACACAACAAAACAAAACACAAACACTATAATAGGGATCTATCTAATTACTTCTAGACACCCGCTCTGATACCAATTGAAATTCCCTTAAGCAATATAGTGTAAATATACCTAGAGGGGGGGTGAATAGGTATAGGCTCAAAATTCTTCCAATTAAAAATAATGCGGAAAATTACAAAGCAAAAAGCACACTTGATAAGATTTAGCAAATGAATTGATTTCACTAAGACAAGAGTTAATCAATTTACAAGATGTGCAAACAATGTAATATATGGAAGATAAAAGAAAGTAAAGCAAAATTGAACACAATGATTTTAACGTGGTAAAACCTCAAAGAGGAAACATCCACGGGTTGATACCACAACCACCGGCAAAGCAATCCACTATATGAAAAGGACTTACACACTCAAGCTATCAACACATGATATCCGCTCAAGCTATCACCTCCTAATCTACCCTCGGGCAAGTGAACTACCAAGCCTACTTCCTATCCGAGATGTGTCCTACACCTCTAGAAAGCAACTTCCTATCCAAGACGCTCACGTCTCTAGGAAGATTTCTTGCTTGACTATCCGAGTCCTCCCGACTCTAATCAAGACTTCTTGCTTGGCTATCCGGAACACTTTCCTAGCCAAGACTTCTTGCTCAAGACAAAGCTTCACTCACTTTGCAAGAGACTTCAACCTTTCACAAGGCAATGATCTAAGTGATGCAAATGATGCAAGCACAATCAAATTAAGCTAGATGATCAAT
>CM059866.1:12832-22842 GCA_030490815.1 Acer saccharum
CAAGCAAAATGTACATGTTCAATGATAGTCTAGAATATGATTTCAACACACAATCACAAATGTTATCTAGAAATCAAGACATGCAAATCAATAAGAACAAAGGTATCAATATTCAATTTAGCACACTAAAAACCTAGTTCTTAGATCATGAAATAAAACATAGAAAATAACATGAAGCACATCACACATATATTTTCTAGAATCAATTTCATGATAAATCAAGTTTAGCACATAAATGTTCAAGACTAATCACAAAGCTAAATCTCAATTAACAAATGATCAAATAACCCTAGCATGTGATCTAACATACTTCTCAACAAATTTCATCAATCAAATGGAAAGAATCAATAGATGATCAAAGATGAAATTGAAAAAGAAGAAGTTGAAAATCATACACTGACCACGGACTGGAAATGGACCAGCTGAGAAAAATGCCGAAGTCAAATGCCTCTGGAAATGCTTGGGGTTTGTAGCTCTCTTCGAGACCAACAATTTTGGTTTTTGAATCGAATGATTTCGAGTTCGTATGAGAGAGATATGATCAAAACAAGTAAGCAACAATTGTTGAAAAACTGATGCGGGAAATGAAGTGTTCTTCAAAAATTGCATAAGTGTGGAGGGAAGGAGGATGGCTTAAAAGGAGGGAAAGGAAAGAATTTACGAGCGAATCACGTGCTGCCACCTCAGCACCCCGTGGGGGGCGCGTGGGGCCCACGGGAGCAGAGGGCTCCCTTGCCCGTGGGGCCCACGGCCTCCCACACGGGCTGGCCAAGTGGCCACACGTGATTCACACTCCTCTCGCGCGCTCCCTCGGTTCGTTACCCCATATCTTGAGCATCCGACCTCCGATTTCGAATCCGTTTTCGGATTACGAACCGTGACTCCCTCACGCACGACTACGACTACTCAACTTTGAAAAATGGTTGAGAAATCATCTCAGAATCCGACGATGAAGTCAACACAACAAATGAGAACGAAAAGTAGCATAGTCAACTTGTTTGGACTCGAAACCTTATGTATGAGTAACCGAAACGACCGGAACTCAATAAGGCATTAAACAAGAACATGTTCAAGTCCTAAACACAAAATACGAAAACAAATAAACACATATTCACACAAACATGCCATATCAAAGAGATAGTCACAAAGCATGCAATTTCACAATGTTTGTCAATACAAGATCAATGCATGAGCATGCTATGAAGTGTGTGAATGTGTTATACCAAATGTTTGAACCACGATGCAGGGACACACATGTATGAATTGTGTGTGTGTGCGCTAACGCCTTGCAAGAGGGTGGAAGTCAAGATTTACCTTTGACGATTTTCACCTCTTGAAGACGACTTTTGCACTAGACGTTGCTCTTCACTCTTTAAGCTTCCTTTCTTCAAATAATGTCCTAAGCAACAACTAATACAATCATAGAGTGTTTTGCAATGGAATCAAGCCAATACAAATAGTGAACCTTACAGGTAGAGTACACTTTTGAGACAATGCCACGTACTTAGTGCCCATTCGTTCCATTTATGCTATTCATTACACTCTATTGTATTTATTAGACCTAAAATGTTAAAGTTAATTACATGTTTAGTTATGTTATTCTTCTTGACTCTCTATTGGACACGAAGTATATCGGCTGGAATACTCAGACTTACTCAAACCCGGAATTGTGCCGGTAGAGTACACTTGTGAGACAACGCCACGTACTTAGTGCCCATTCGTTCCATTTATGCTATTCATTACACTCTATTGTATTTATTAGACCTAAAATGTTAAAGTTAATTACATGTTTAGTTATGTTATTGTTCTTTACTCTGTATTGGACACGAAGTATATGGGCTGGAATACTCAGACTTACTCAAACCCGGAATTGTGCCGGTAGAGTACACTTGTGAGACAACGCCACGTACTTAGTGCCCATTCGTTCCATTTATGCTATTCATTACACTCTATTGTATTTATTAGACCTAAAATGTTAAAGTTAATTACATGTTTAGTTATGTTATTATTCTTGACTCTCTATTGGACACGAAGTATATCGGCTGGAATACTCAGACTTACTCAAACCCGGAATTGTGCCGGTAGAGTACACTTGTGAGACAACGCCACGTACTTAGTGCCCATTCGTTCCATTTATGCTATTCATTACACTCTATTGTATTTATTAGACCTAAAATGTTAAAGTTAATTACATGTTTAGTTATGTTATTGTTCTTTACTCTGTATTGGACACGAAGTATATGGGCTGGAATACTCAGACTTACTCAAACCCGGAATTGTGCCGGTAGAGTACACTTGTGAGACAACGCCACGTACTTAGTGCCCATTCGTTCCATTTATGCTATTCATTACACTCTATTGTATTTATTAGACCTAAAATGTTAAAGTTAATTACATGTTTAGTTATGTTATTCTTCTTGACTCTCTATTGGACACGAAGTATATCGGCTGGAATACTCAGACTTACTCAAACCCGGAATTGTGCCGGTAGAGTACACTTGTGAGACAACGCCACGTACTTAGTGCCCATTCGTTCCATTTATGCTATTCATTACACTCTATTGTATTTATTAGACCTAAAATGTTAAAGTTAATTACATGTTTAGTTATGTTATTGTTCTTTACTCTGTATTGGACACGAAGTATATGGGCTGGAATACTCAGACTTACTCAAACCCGGAATTGTGCCGGTAGAGTACACTTGTGAGACAACGCCACGTACTTAGTGCCCATTCGTTCCATTTATGCTATTCATTACACTCTATTGTATTTATTAGACCTAAAATGTTAAAGTTAATTACATGTTTAGTTATGTTATTCTTCTTGACTCTCTATTGGACACGAAGTATATCGGCTGGAATACTCAGACTTACTCAAACCCGGAATTGTGCCGGTAGAGTACACTTGTGAGACAACGCCACGTACTTAGTGCCCATTCGTTCCATTTATGCTATTCATTACACTCTATTGTATTTATTAGACCTAAAATGTTAAAGTTAATTACATGTTTAGTTATGTTATTGTTCTTTACTCTGTATTGGACACGAAGTATATGGGCTGGAATACTCAGACTTACTCAACCCGGAATTGTGCCGGTAGAGTACACTTGTGAGACAACGCCACGTACTTAGTGCCCATTCGTTCCATTTATGCTATTCATTACACTCTATTGTATTTATTAGACCTAAAATGTTAAAGTTAATTACATGTTTAGTTATGTTATTCTTCTTGACTCTCTATTGGACACGAAGTATATCGGCTGGAATACTCAGACTTACTCAAACCCGGAATTGTGCCGGTAGAGTACACTTGTGAGACAACGCCACGTACTTAGTGCCCATTCGTTCCATTTATGCTATTCATTACACTCTATTGTATTTATTAGACCTAAAATGTTAAAGTTAATTACATGTTTAGTTATGTTATTGTTCTTTACTCTGTATTGGACACGAAGTATATGGGCTGGAATACTCAGACTTACTCAAACCCGGAATTGTGCCGGTAGAGTACACTTGTGAGACAACGCCACGTACTTAGTGCCCATTCGTTCCATTTATGCTATTCATTACACTCTATTGTATTTATTAGACCTAAAATGTTAAAGTTAATTACATGTTTAGTTATGTTATTCTTGACTCTCTATTGGACACGAAGTATATGGGCTGGAATACTCAGACTTACTCAAACCCGGAATTGTGCCGGTAGAGTACACTTGTGAGACAACGCCACGTACTTAGTGCCCATTCGTTCCATTTATGCTATTCATTACACTCTATTGTATTTATTAGACCTAAAATGTTAAAGTTAATTACATGTTTAGTTATGTTATTCTTCTTGACTCTCTATTGGACACGAAGTATATCGGCTGGAATACTCAGACTTACTCAAACCCGGAATTGTGCCGGTAGAGTACACTTGTGAGACAACGCCACGTACTTAGTGCCCATTCGTTCCATTTATGCTATTCATTACACTCTATTGTATTTATTAGACCTAAAATGTTAAAGTTAATTACATGTTTAGTTATGTTATTGTTCTTGACTCTCTATTGGACACGAAGTATATGGGCTGGAATACTCAGACTTACTCAAACCCGGAATTGTGCCGGTAGAGTACACTTGTGAGACAACGCCACGTACTTAGTGCCCATTCGTTCCATTTATGCTATTCATTACACTCTATTGTATTTATTAGACCTAAAATGTTAAAGTTAATTACATGTTTAGTTATGTTATTCTTCTTGACTCTCTATTGGACACGAAGTATATCGGCTGGAATACTCAGACTTACTCAAACCCGGAATTGTGCCGGTAGAGTACACTTGTGAGACAACGCCACGTACTTAGTGCCCATTCGTTCCATTTATGCTATTCATTACACTCTATTGTATTTATTAGACCTAAAATGTTAAAGTTAATTACATGTTTAGTTATGTTATTCTTCTTGACTCTCTATTGGACACGAAGTATATCGGCTGGAATACTCAGACTTACTCAAACCCGGAATTGTGCCGGTAGAGTACACTTGTGAGACAACGCCACGTACTTAGTGCACATTCGTTCCATTTATGCTATTCATTACACTCTATTGTATTTATTAGACCTAAATGTTAAAGTTAATTACATGTTTAGTTATGTTATTCTTCTTGACTCTCTATTGGACACGAAGTATATCGGCTGGAATACTCAGACTTACTCAAACCCGGAATTGTGCCGGTAGAGTACACTTGTGAGACAACGCCACGTACTTAGTGCCCATTCGTTCCATTTATGCTATTCATTACACTCTATTGTATTTATTAGACCTAAAATGTTAAAGTTAATTACATGTTTAGTTATGTTATTGTTCTTTACTCTGTATTGGACACGAAGTATATGGGCTGGAATACTCAGACTTACTCAAACCCGGAATTGTGCCGGTAGAGTACACTTGTGAGACAACGCCACGTACTTAGTGCACATTCGTTCCATTTATGCTATTCATTACACTCTATTGTATTTATTAGACCTAAAATGTTAAAGTTAATTACATGTTTAGTTATGTTATTCTTCTTGACTCTCTATTGGACACGAAGTATATCGGCTGGAATACTCAGACTTACTCAAACCCGGAATTGTGCCGGTAGAGTACACTTGTGAGACAACGCCACGTACTTAGTGCCCATTCGTTCCATTTATGCTATTCATTACACTCTATTGTATTTATTAGACCTAAAATGTTAAAGTTAATTACATGTTTAGTTATGTTATTGTTCTTTACTCTGTATTGGACACGAAGTATATGGGCTGGAATACTCAGACTTACTCAAACCCGGAATTGTGCCGGTAGAGTACACTTGTGAGACAACGCCACGTACTTAGTGCACATTCGTTCCATTTATGCTATTCATTACACTCTATTGTATTTATTAGACCTAAAATGTTAAAGTTAATTACATGTTTAGTTATGTTATTCTTCTTGACTCTCTATTGGACACGAAGTATATCGGCTGGAATACTCAGACTTACTCAAACCCGGAATTGTGCCGGTAGAGTACACTTGTGAGACAACGCCACGTACTTAGTGCACATTCGTTCCATTTATGCTATTCATTACACTCTATTGTATTTATTAGACCTAAAATGTTAAAGTTAATTACATGTTTAGTTATGTTATTCTTCTTGACTCTCTATTGGACACGAAGTATATCGGCTGGAATACTCAGACTTACTCAAACCCGGAATTGTGCCGGTAGAGTACACTTGTGAGACAACGCCACGTACTTAGTGCCCATTCGTTCCATTTATGCTATTCATTACACTCTATTGTATTTATTAGACCTAAAATGTTAAAGTTAATTACATGTTTAGTTATGTTATTGTTCTTTACTCTGTATTGGACACGAAGTATATGGGCTGGAATACTCAGACTTACTCAAACCCGGAATTGTGCCGGTAGAGTACACTTGTGAGACAACGCCACGTACTTAGTGCCCATTCGTTCCATTTATGCTATTCATTACACTCTATTGTATTTATTAGACCTAAAATGTTAAAGTTAATTACATGTTTAGTTATGTTATTCTTCTTGACTCTCTATTGGACACGAAGTATATCGGCTGGAATACTCAGACTTACTCAAACCCGGAATTGTGCCGGTAGAGTACACTTGTGAGACAACGCCACGTACTTAGTGCCCATTCGTTCCATTTATGCTATTCATTACACTCTATTGTATTTATTAGACCTAAAATGTTAAAGTTAATTACATGTTTAGTTATGTTATTCTTCTTGACTCTGTATTGGACACGAAGTATATGGGCTGGAATACTCAGACTTACTCAAACCCGGAATTGTGCCGGTAGAGTACACTTGTGAGACAACGCCACGTACTTAGTGCCCATTCGTTCCATTTATGCTATTCATTACACTCTATTGTATTTATTAGACCTAAAATGTTAAAGTTAATTACATGTTTAGTTATGTTATTGTTCTTGACTCTGTATTGGACACGAAGTATATGGGCTGGAATACTCAGACTTACTCAAACCCGGAATTGTGCCGGTAGAGTACACTTGTGAGACAACGCCACGTACTTAGTGCCCATTCGTTCCATTTATGCTATTCATTACACTCTATTGTATTTATTAGACCTAAAATGTTAAAGTTAATTACATGTTTAGTTATGTTATTCTTCTTGACTCTCTATTGGACACGAAGTATATCGGCTGGAATACTCAGACTTACTCAAACCCGGAATTGTGCCGGTAGAGTACACTTGTGAGACAACGCCACGTACTTAGTGCCCATTCGTTCCATTTATGCTATTCATTACACTCTATTGTATTTATTAGACCTAAAATGTTAAAGTTAATTACATGTTTAGTTATGTTATTCTTCTTTACTCTGTATTGGACACGAAGTATATGGGCTGGAATACTCAGACTTACTCAAACCCGGAATTGTGCCGGTAGAGTACACTTGTGAGACAACGCCACGTACTTAGTGCCCATTCGTTCCATTTATGCTATTCATTACACTCTATTGTATTTATTAGACCTAAAATGTTAAAGTTAATTACATGTTTAGTTATGTTATTCTTCTTGACTCTCTATTGGACACGAAGTATATCGGCTGGAATACTCAGACTTACTCAAACCCGGAATTGTGCCGGTAGAGTACACTTGTGAGACAACGCCACGTACTTAGTGCCCATTCGTTCCATTTATGCTATTCATTACACTCTATTGTATTTATTAGACCTAAAATGTTAAAGTTAATTACATGTTTAGTTATGTTATTCTTCTTGACTCTCTATTGGACACGAAGTATATCGGCTGGAATACTCAGACTTACTCAAACCCGGAATTGTGCCGGTAGAGTACACTTGTGAGACAACGCCACGTACTTAGTGCCCATTCGTTCCATTTATGCTATTCATTACACTCTATTGTATTTATTAGACCTAAAATGTTAAAGTTAATTACATGTTTAGTTATGTTATTCTTCTTGACTCTCTATTGGACACGAAGTATATCGGCTGGAATACTCAGACTTACTCAAACCCGGAATTGTGCCGGTAGAGTACACTTGTGAGACAACGCCACGTACTTAGTGCCCATTCGTTCCATTTATGCTATTCATTACACTCTATTGTATTTATTAGACCTAAAATGTTAAAGTTAATTACATGTTTAGTTATGTTATTGTTCTTTACTCTGTATTGGACACGAAGTATATGGGCTGGAATACTCAGACTTACTCAAACCCGGAATTGTGCCGGTAGAGTACACTTGTGAGACAACGCCACGTACTTAGTGCCCATTCGTTCCATTTATGCTATTCATTACACTCTATTGTATTTATTAGACCTAAAATGTTAAAGTTAATTACATGTTTAGTTATGTTATTGTTCTTTACTCTGTATTGGACACGAAGTATATGGGCTGGAATACTCAGACTTACTCAAACCCGGAATTGTGCCGGTAGAGTACACTTGTGAGACAACGCCACGTACTTAGTGCACATTCGTTCCATTTATGCTATTCATTACACTCTATTGTATTTATTAGACCTAAAATGTTAAAGTTAATTACATGTTTAGTTATGTTATTCTTCTTGACTCTCTATTGGACACGAAGTATATGGGCTGGAATACTCAGACTTACTCAAACCCGGAATTGTGCCGGTAGAGTACACTTGTGAGACAACGCCACGTACTTAGTGCCCATTCGTTCCATTTATGCTATTCATTACACTCTATTGTATTTATTAGACCTAAAATGTTAAAGTTAATTACATGTTTAGTTATGTTATTCTTCTTGACTCTCTATTGGACACGAAGTATATGGGCTGGAATACTCAGACTTACTCAAACCCGGAATTGTGCCGGTAGAGTACACTTGTGAGACAACGCCACGTACTTAGTGCCCATTCGTTCCATTTATGCTATTCATTACACTCTATTGTATTTATTAGACCTAAAATGTTAAAGTTAATTACATGTTTAGTTATGTTATTGTTCTTGACTCTGTATTGGACACGAAGTATATGGGCTGGAATACTCAGACTTACTCAAACCCGGAATTGTGCCGGTAGAGTACACTTGTGAGACAACGCCACGTACTTAGTGCCCATTCGTTCCATTTATGCTATTCATTACACTCTATTGTATTTATTAGACCTAAAATGTTAAAGTTAATTACATGTTTAGTTATGTTATTCTTCTTGACTCTGTATTGGACACGAAGTATATGGGCTGGAATACTCAGACTTACTCAAACCCGGAATTGTGCCGGTAGAGTACACTTGTGAGACAACGCCACGTACTTAGTGCCCATTCGTTCCATTTATGCTATTCATTACACTCTATTGTATTTATTAGACCTAAAATGTTAAAGTTAATTACATGTTTAGTTATGTTATTCTTCTTGACTCTGTATTGGACACGAAGTATATCGGCTGGAATACTCAGACTTACTCAAACCCGGAATTGTGCCGGTAGAGTACACTTGTGAGACAACGCCACGTACTTAGTGCCCATTCGTTCCATTTATGCTATTCATTACACTCTATTGTATTTATTAGACCTAAAATGTTAAAGTTAATTACATGTTTAGTTATGTTATTATTCTTGACTCTCTATTGGACACGAAGTATATGGGCTGGAATACTCAGACTTACTCAAACCCGGAATTGTGCCGGTAGAGTACACTTGTGAGACAACGCCACGTACTTAGTGCCCATTCGTTCCATTTATGCTATTCATTACACTCTATTGTATTTATTAGACCTAAAATGTTAAAGTTAATTACATGTTTAGTTATGTTATTCTTCTTGACTCTCTATTGGACACGAAGTATATCGGCTGGAATACTCAGACTTACTCAAACCCGGAATTGTGCCGGTAGAGTACACTTGTGAGACAACGCCACGTACTTAGTGCCCATTCGTTCCATTTATGCTATTCATTACACTCTATTGTATTTATTAGACCTAAATGTTAAAGTTAATTACATGTTTAGTTATGTTATTGTTCTTTACTCTGTATTGGACACGAAGTATATGGGCTGGAATACTCAGACTTACTCAAACCCGGAATTGTGCCGGTAGAGTACACTTGTGAGACAACGCCACGTACTTAGTGCCCATTCGTTCCATTTATGCTATTCATTACACTCTATTGTATTTATTAGACCTAAAATGTTAAAGTTAATTACATGTTTAGTTATGTTATTCTTCTTGACTCTGTATTGGACACGAAGTATATGGGCTGGAATACTCAGACTTACTCAAACCCGGAATTGTGCCGGTAGAGTACACTTGTGAGACAACGCCACGTACTTAGTGCCCATTCGTTCCATTTATGCTATTCATTACACTCTATTGTATTTATTAGACCTAAAATGTTAAAGTTAATTACATGTTTAGTTATGTTATTGTTCTTTACTCTGTATTGGACACGAAGTATATGGGCTGGAATACTCAGACTTACTCAAACCCGGAATTGTGCCGGTAGAGTACACTTGTGAA
>CM059866.1:23342-71074 GCA_030490815.1 Acer saccharum
CCGTTTGTGTGATCGGAAACGTCCGCGCTTGCACGATGGGTGCTGCTTAGCGCATGGTTGACCACTTGAGAAGGTCTCATTCTTCTCTTGGATAAGTGGTAGTTTTGGTTTGGTTGATTGGAGTAAGGTGTCTAGTTTTAAAAGATTGGATTTCAATGTTTTAAGTGTTTTCAAAACTGACCTTTGCATGGTCTGTGACCATAACTTTTTACACAAAGCTTCAAAATGAGTTTTGAAAATTCTGTACAAACTAGACACCCATACCTTTCCAACGGTATATTATTCGTAATATTTCATGACCGTTTGGATTGGTTTTAAATTCTCCAAAGTGACCACCAAAACAGGGCAACTATGTTGTTGTCCGTTTCTGACCTTTGGTCACTCAATTGACCATAACTTTTTCTACAGATATCAAAATGTCATTCTGTAAAAACGAGTAGAAAGTAGACATCCATACCTTTCCAACGATATATTATATGAAAGGTTTCGATGTCGTTTGGTCATGTTTCGAAGCACTCGAATATTGAGTCGCTGCACTGACGCGAGTACCGCGAAAATGCCCATCATTTTTCCACTTCTTCCAAAACGACATAGTTTCACTTGGGCATTATAAATACATATCTTTCTCATCTTTTTGACAAGAGAGCCACAAAATCAAACCCTAGAGAGAGAGGCTCCTTATTCTTGAGAGAGAAAGAGAGACTTGAGAGAAAAAGCTTAAAGATTACATCTTTATCTCTCTAAACCCATTCCCACATGCACAAATCATCATCTAGGCATCATCTAGGTTCATCTAGCATGTGCTAATGCATGGGTCTTCTTCAACACACATGGTATGATTTGTTGAACACTTTTATCTTACATAATTAGTGTTTCTACTTATCAATTTTATCTCATTTATTACTTGTATGTGTTTAGATTAATTTCTACATACATGATTGAGATTATGTGTTGATTGGGTTATTTATGTTAGCTAGGTTTTCATGCCTATTTTATATCTAGCTAATTAATCTCATTATATGATTGAGATTATTTTTGATAGCTTAATTGATTAGGTCATTATTGCCTAAAAGCTATGCCATAAACATTCTTGTGTGATTTATTTATAACTAGGTTGATAGATTGTTTTTTAATCAACTAGTTAATCTTTTGAATGTTTGTGGGTTTTTTGTGATAGCTTTGTATCTAGGATTGGTTATCCTTTACTTAGCTAAAGTTGTATGCCATGACATATAGCTATTTTCATATCTAGGATTGATTTAAATTGAATATATTATCATCCTAGATAAGCATCTAAGGTTCCCTAGCCTTGTTTGTTAATTGAATATTCATACATATTCACATAGGGTTGTGCATCTCTTTTGAGAGATTGAAGTCTTGTGTGATTGACCGGGATTAGGTCGGACACCGGGAACAGGTGGTCACATAAGCAATTGGACTAGAGCCACTTTTAAAGGCCCGCGTGGTAGAAGTGGGGGGTTATTGACCGGAGTGTTAGACGAGGTCTACATAGGTTGTAAACTCCATTTCAATTAGTGGATTTCGAGGTCCGAGTGTGGCGCACTAAACAGCCCGTGGTTTTTCCCAGTGGTTGGGTTTCCACGTAAACATCAAGTGTCATTTATTATTTCCGCATCTTATTACACTTGTATGTATATTTGACTTGCTAGGGGTATTTTCGTAAAATTGACATGCACGCGAAAATTGGGTAATAATTAGCTAAAATCTATTCACCCCCCCCTCTAGCTTTATATTAAACACGCCTCCAGGACTTTTCACAAACCATAACTCGTCCTCACTACCTCCAGGAATGAATATCTGTCTCAGCAGCAAGCTGTGAATGAACTGTGCCTGAAAATAACCCCCTTTAGGGAAATCCAAGTAGTGGCCAAAGCATCCTGACTCAAATTCTGCCCTTTCACCGGCACGGTCAAGAATCTTGTCTACATCGGAAATCAATTTGTGCAAACAGTGTGTGTTGATGGTGATGTTATAATTCCAAAAGGCCCTCGGGTGTACCAACAAATGATCCAAATTTTCCTCCTCAGCCATCTGTAAAAAAAATATAAAATTGCAAGAGTAATCTAACGAAGCATTGAGGGAGCATGAACATATATCCACAGTAAGAATTAAACAGAACAAAACCCATCCTAGAAATCTTGATATTTTATAGCGGTAAAGACGAAAAACATAAAATCTAGAGTTAGCATATCCGCCCATCTCCTAACAAAGCATTAGGATATTACTCGATCGACCCTCGAGATTGAACGACAGAAAATGACTGATTTCGAACATGAAACCGGATTCAACACATCTGGTTCGAAACTAATCGTAGTATGGAATGTCTATGTCTCTATGTCACCCGGAGAGGGTTGGTTACAATATAAATAAGGTTTACTATTTTGTACACTGCGTTGTGCAAATGTTGCAATGATTTATTACACTGCATGTGTTACATATTGAGTTGGGTAAATTGCGTAAAAGAACATCTTAATGAAAGTGATAATGACAATTGTTTGAATGCGATGAAAATTCATTTGCAAAATTTTCGGTAACCCAATAACAGACGAGTAATGCTAGAGAACCCAAAAAAGTGACCCAAATTTTGGACCCAAACTTATGTGGCAACATCACATGGGATCTTTGGGAAGAGTGACGTGGGCCTATATTGTGTGTGATGTTGCCACATAGGTTTGGGTCCAAAATTTGGGTCATTTTTTTGGGTCCTCTAGCATTATTGATAACAGATATACAGATGTAAGTATTCATTTCATTTACTCACGGTGGGGATTCAAACGGCCGAACACCAACTTTTAAGTACGGGATAATGTATGGGATATATTGTATGAATGAAAAATTAAAATAAATAATTTCAATAGTATAACGTGCAATGGTAGTTCTTTGTAATGTGCAACCATGTATATTCAATTCGAAAACTTCATCAGAAAATTAATATATAATAGCTTTCTGAACATAACCCTTACACGATCCATACATTATTTTCATTACTAGTGGCCCATAGCTCCCTATTATCATACTCCAACATATCTACCAAAAATTATGCAGATACACTAGCATCAATGGGATTCTTTGGATGCTCCAAACCTTCTCCACGCAATTGACCACGTCGTCACCTAGTGCTTTCATCAGAAATATCAATGTCTCATCCACCGAACATCATAGTGATGGATGTCTCTGTTCGCCACTTGAACAAGAAAGGGGTTCGCTATGAATACGCACTTTTTGGCCATACTTTTATACCGTGGCCTCCCCGGAGGTCTTCTTCCTTTCCAAGAAATAGGAACCGCAGTATCTTCCAACGAGAATTTATGCTCCATTACCTGGCCAATCGAAGAAACCTAACTCAATATTCAAAGGTGAAACAAACAATCTAAACTGGAACCAAAAGTAAAACACGGGTGGAGGGTGATTGAGAAGAGATGTAGCATGGAAGCAAACACTTTACACGAAGTGAGGAAGGAAGCATGTTGACTAGAGGCGCACAAAACTGTTAGGTTTGAAGAACGGAAACAGGAGATTCAAGGGCGGATTTACAATAAACACAGGTGGAGCTATATAAGGAGGTTGTGAGGGTGTGAGACTGAGAGTGAGGAAGATAATATTTAAAGGGTGATTGGGAACTGAGAAGAGGGGAACTGGGGAAGACACTATTTCGAGTGCAATTTGCTCACCCACATTAACTAGAGGTAAGAATTACCTCCCACCTCAGGTGTTGCCACGTGTCCTAAACTTAACTCAAAGTCAAAAATTAACCCAAGGTTTGGGACACGTGGCAACACCTGAGATGGGGGGTAATGCTTACATCTAGTTAAAGGGGTGAGTAAAGTTGCACTCCACTATTTCAAGGGTGAAACCCCAAATATTGAAAACAAAAGTTAAAAGGTGTTAATTATAAAAAGGACTGAAATCAACTGTCAACGTTTTAATTTATAAATTTTATCATCATAAAAATTATATCATTAGAAGGGTCTCATATAGATCTTTAAAATGAGACTAATATTGAATACTTAATAATAACATATTATTATTTCTAACTTGAAAAAATTGGAGGGTGATTAGATTTTGGTGAATTTTGTCCCACCTTGTCCCGTCCCGTCCCAAGCTATTGGTGCGCCAAACGTGGGACAAGAGAAAATAGTCCCGTCCTGTCCCGCGTACCAAACGCACCCTAAAGGCCTTGGAATAGGTACTGTAAGCTTAAGAACAACTCCTAGGCCCATTGTGGATTGAATTTCGATTTAAATAAAAATTTTAATATTTTATTTATTTATTCCGATTGGTCAGAATGTTTTAAAAAGGCGGTGTGCACCTATCAGACTCGATTTCGGAAGTGTAAATGTATTACGGGAGATCGATTCAAGCAACTAGAACCACTTATAAGGTTGTGAAAAAAACTCTTAGGCACTTAGGGGTTAATATTTGAAAGGGTTGTTTGGTATATGGTATATCTAGTGTAATGGGTATGGATGTACTTGTTCGACTGTTTGATTATCTCGAAACTCCATGTACATACTTCCATTGATACCCCTTCATCATAGGATAGTGCCGATCGTTGAGATTTTTGCGGGGGCCCCCATAATTTAATCAACGGGTAAGATCTGTAAGGCCTAAGAAGAATTCCTATAATATAGATATATAATACATATATATCTCATTTATTTGAAAGAAGCAATATCCAATGGCCAAGGAATTGTGTCAAAAATTGTGTAAAAAGATAGGGCCATGGATCCTGCCCCATTATATATATATATATATATATATATATATATATATGTTATATAATATGTATTTATATATATTACTTTATATCATAATAATATATATCATAATAATGTAGCAGAGACTGTATTATATATATTTAATATATATTATTATATTTTTTATATAATATATTATATTATATTATTATATAATATATAAATAATTATATCCTATATATAATATATATTATATTATATATATAATATGTATTTATATATATTAGTAATATATATTATATATTATATATTATCATATTTTTTATGTGTATTCGTGTTTATTTATTTTGGGAGTTTTGGTATGCAAGATTGTTTGAAAGATCTTGTTTGTTCTGTTCTGTTTTGCTGGTATGAGTAATGAAGGAGCATTTTTTTTGTTCTGTGCTGCTTGTATGAGTAATGAAGGACCATTTTATTTGTTCTGTTATACTGGTATGAGTAATGAAGGAATATAATGACGAACCGATAACTTTTAATTATATAGACGGGGGGTACAGCATGTGAAAAAACATTAAAAAAAACATTGAATTCAGGGTGATGGTGGAATGTTGAAGTCCATCAACTTCTTCTGCATTTTTTCAACAAGTTGGTAGAGGCCATTCAGTTCGTTGGCCATTCAGTTCGTTGTCCCTTGCTTCAATCGCTACATGTAAGTTGATGATTTCAGCTTCAAGATTATGATATTTCCCCATCAGAAGAGTATAATCATCACGTAGCCGTTTTGCATTTTCACGGTCCTTGGCGATGGTCTCCTCAGCCTTTGCAATCCTTTCACGCATCACTTCTGAAATGGCATTCATCCTGTGAAGGCTCATGCCGTTTGCTTCCATTTCCACTTGTAAGCTTTTCAAGAGATTTCTGACTAAAATATAACTCAGCAATTGACATATTTATAGTGGAAGAATATCACCCATATCAGTGAAAACTGAAGAGTCACCTCTTACATTAATTTCATTGAAGAATGAACCATTGTAACCTTTCCAATACCTTGACATTTTAAATGAACCATTGTACCTTAAATCTTAATTGAACCATTAAACTTATCTTAAATAAACATTTATTAAATATATCGTAAACTGAACGGGCGGTACACTAGGGAAAGCCACCAGTTTATTGTTCAGCTCTTTCTGAAAATGAAAAGCAACGACCTATTTACAACCACTTTTTAATTTTTTTAAAGAAATGCAGATTCACACCTCCAAAGCAATTATCTAAAGTCAAATATACATCCATTTGATGTCCAATCATAATAAAACAATTATTACACTCTGTCTCCTTTTTAATTTTACAATTAAACGAGATTAATCTTGTTGGTGGAAAGAGTTGAAAGCTTTAATCTTGTTGGTGGAAAGAGTTAGAAATCCTAGTCAGCAACTCCATATAACTTTTGTTTTGGCCACATCATCTCCATATTGAACTTAGATAACAGCTTCGGAGTGTTTTTCTAACTTTTTTAATATTTACCCTATGTGGCACTCTTTTTTCTCCAAATGCTATTGCATAATAGGATTGGAGATGCTGTATATTGATATTAAAAATACTCGATAAACAAGAAGAAGTTAAAGTAAGACCATTTTCGATAACCTTGTAGGCTAAAATTCCCCCTGTTATATTAAAACTTAAATAAGTTACTAAATATTATCCTAATCCAAAAATGTTTAATTAAACTGAATGCACCCACTGTAAACAGTGAGAACAGTTCCTTGATGTGACCACCCAATGGACAGTAATAATGAAAATGCGATGGACTGGGTCGGCACATCCATCGAGTACAAACGTCAGGATCAGTTCTTCGGTCAGTCTGAATAGGGAACCGAATTGATTTTCCCTCATCGACTGATTTCAACTTAACTGATTGGTTGACAGGTTTCTGCTAGTGGCAACATCATTACATGATGAGAATACTCTGGCTGATGACACGATGAGAATTAAACTAGAAGATTACACTATCCACTCCAAAAGGACGTACATTGGCCGGACCCACGTGGAGACCATGTGGGGCAGTGCCCTACCTCAATATTTAAAAAAAAAAATTTCTTTTGTTTACATTGTATATATACATATTAATTAAAAATCGATAACAACAAGTTGTTGGTGATATGGCAGGTGGTGGATCTTAATTTTAGACTTAGGTGCTTGGATCGAGTCTCATCTCAAGGGTACTGTTGTTAATGACATTTTTTGTTCTATAATTTTTTTTATCTGCCTTTTTTCATTCAACTTTATCTTCCAATTTTTTATTTTTATATCTTATTTATTTTATCATCTTTTCCGATTTATTTTCTCTATTCCGTCGTTGTCAATTTCTTAACTACCATTACTGTGTGTTTATTTAATTCAATTTATTTTTATATGAAATTATATATTATTATTTTCAATTTTTACTATTTCAAATAGTTTTAATTTGACATAACTAACATGCCCAATCAATAAAGCTTTTAATATCATATTTTACTTTATTGAATTAAAATGGTCAATCTATTACTATGATTATTTTATTTTTTTTATCCTTAGTATTTTCTTTATTTTATAGTTGTAATTTATTTAGAATCAATAAATCAATAATTTACCAATAGTTTGAAGAATAAAAAATTTAAAAACATGTCTAGTAATAGTTAAAATTGAATTCATTATAATGCAAAACAAAATTTCTTATTATAAATTTAGATTGTAATTTATTCTTTTAATTTTTTTCATTATTTATGTTGTTTTTCTTGTTATTATTATTATTTTTTAAATATTTTTTCTTGTTATTATTTAATAATAAATAATTTTTCTTGTTTTTATTTTCTTTTCAATGTAAGATTATTTAATTCATTTGAGTAAGTGTTCTATTTATTTAATTTTATCTATAAAAATTAAAAATTCAAAAATTAAAAATTAAAAAAAAAACTATTTTACTATGATGTTAAATTTTTCAAACGTTTATCATATAATTGCGATTGTAATTTATTCAAATACCCTAACAGTGTAAAATTCCTGGGTCCGGCATAGCATACCAGTATACCACACATCTTTACAGGCAAATATAAACATCAGTAGATTAGATATGTTCAAAAGATACCATAATGGTGACAGATCAAGAGTGCACATCACCTCTTAGCAAAGCTGGCAGTGCACCTCTTCCACATATGTGGTTTACTGTATATGATCCACCATGCACATTTTAGAAGCAGGTGTGGGGAGTTTTTTCTGCCCGGGTTTTGGGAAGCAGTTATCTACTGTTATGGGAGTAGATATCTGGGCCGCACATGTATTGTTTGATCAAGTAACAAAATCCCGACAGTACTAATGTAATATATAAAAATAAATAATAATATTAAGAAGATGGGTTTATTATGTAGCCAACAATTTCAGATTGCAAGCCAGTATCGACAAAATACATTGGCCACGTAGGAACTGGAGAATTAACTCGGAAACATGAACTTAATATATGTTATTTATGTACGGGTATTGGATGGGTTTTTTCACACGCAAAAATGAAGTTCAAAATTATAGTTCTGTCCAGATTCCGGGAGCTTCGGTCTCCCCGGTGTGGGAGCTGTAGTCCGAGCTGCGTTTGTAGAGCCCATTCTGGCCGATCTCGGTAGTTGTTGTATTATAAAAAAAATCAAACAAATAAAAAATAAAAAATAAAATAATTTAGACGAGGAAAATTTTGACAATTAGTTCTTTTGTAATCTGGAGAGCTTTTTTGACAATCCAATTTTTTATGCTACCACATTTTTTTCTATGAAATCTCCATTCCCATAATTAAAATTTAGAAAAATTCTAAAGACGGTTAATGTTGTTACAATAATTTATTTTTATCTTATTTGAATTAAATTATTAAGTAAATAAATTATCTCTCCTGAATAAATAATTAGATATCATATTACATATGAAATACTCTCCTAAATTTTTAATTACCATATTAACCTCTATATCCTCCAATAAAATCTGTATTTATCTATCTCCATTCTTTCTGAAGCAACACAAAAACCCCATGTGTATGTATATAAATAAATAAATAATTTTAAATAAATGAATTAAAAAAACAGAAAACACAAGTAAGTTGTTTTTAAAATAAAATATTAAAAAAATTCAAAATATGAAAATCGTTTTTGTTACTTGTAGGTATGTGATTGCATAGAGAACCTTAATTCTTTAATTAGTCGTAGAAAATCTGAGTTTAATCGAATATAGTCGAAACAATTCAAACCTTAATATATCTTTATATTATTTTAATTTAATACAGAATAATTGATTAATAAATATTACTAAACATGATATTGACTTTGTTATTATTCTAATTAAAGTAAATTATTGATTTAATGAATCTACATAAATTAAACATATAAAATACAGAAAAATAGTGAGGATAAAATAAAATTAATGATATTAATAAAAGGACTATTTTAATACATAGTTGGAAATTTGAGATTTAATGGTTTATTGATGTGATATGTTTGGTATGGCAAACTAAAAATATTACAAATAATATAAGTTTAAAATAATAATCAATTATTTAATATAAATTCAAACAAAATTAAGTAACCATAATTCGTGGGTAGCTAAGAAGTTGTATTGTATTAGGTTTAAAAAGTTATAATTACTATAGGATTCATATATTTTATTATATGTATCTACAATGTTCAAGAATTATGTACATGTATTTACATGCCCGTAGAATTCTCCATACAAATCACAACAGTGCATTCCAATTAGGAATGGTAATGGGGCGCGTTCGGGCAGGTTTGGCAAAATCCAAACCCAAACCCGCGAAATTTTATGTCTACCAAACCCACCCGTGAACCCGCGACAATAAACGGGTTCGGGTTTGGGTGTTAGGACACCCAAACCCGCCCATGAACCCGTGAACCCGCGAACCAATCAATTAATGTTTTTTTTTTAAAGAAATTATTTCTATATTTTTTTCCCCTATTTAAATATATGTAATATTATGATTTTAAAGAATAAAAACACTTAATATATTGAAATGTTTACATTTTATTCTCTATATAATTAAAAAGTTTTTATTTTGGTTTAAATTTACAATATTTGAAATAATAAAATATTATATAAATTTTATTGTTCGCGGGTATGCGGGTTCGGGTATAGAATTTTTTCCACATTTGTACCTGAATCGGAACTCATGACGGGTACGATTTTCAAACCCAAACCCTCGTCAAGCAGGTTGGGTTCGGGCGGGTCCCATGAGATCGGGTTTAATTGCCATCCATAATTTCAATTGTATTAGATTAACTGTCAACTAAGGGTGAAATTCCCTTAAGCAATATAGTGTAAAATATACCTAGAGGGGGGGTGAATAGGTATTTACTCAAATTCTTCCAATATTAAAAATGATGCGGAATACAACAAAGAAAATGCACACTTGATTAGATTTAGCAAATGAATTGATTTCACTAATACAAGAGTTAATCAATTTACAAGATATGCAATCAATGTAAGATATGGAAGATAAAGAAAAGTAAAAACAAAAATGAACACAAGTATTTTTTACGTGGTAAAACCTCAAAGAGGAAACATCCACGGGTTGATACCACAACCACCGGCAAAGCAATCCACTATATGAAAAGGACTTATACACTCAAGCTATCAACACATGATATCCGCTCAAGCTATCAACTCCTAATCTACCCTCGGGCTAGTGAATCACTAAGCCTACTTCCTATCCGAGATGTGTCCTACACCTCTAGAAAGCAACTTCCTATCCAAGACGCTCACGTCTCTAGGAAGATTTCTTGCTTGACTATCCGAGTCCTCCCGACTCTAATCGAGACTTCTTGCTTGGCTATCCGGAACACTTTCCTAGCCAAGACTTCTTGCTCAAGACAAAGCTTCACTTACTTTGCAAGAGACTTCAACCTTTCACAAGGCAATGATCTAAGTGATGCAAATGATGCAAACACAAGCAAATAGAGCAAGTAGATCAAACACACTCTATGAAGAATTAGATTTGCACAAATCAAGCTCACAAGCAAATTTAGCTAATTCTTATGAACATGTGATTAGAAGTCTAGATTAGACATTCAAAGTCATTCACAAAAATATCTAGAAACCTAAACATGTCAATCAAAGCTAGAGTAACAAGTTTTCAATAAAAATCACAAAACTAGCTTTGAAATCAAGTGAACAAGTTAACACTTGAAATCCACAACATATTCAATCCAAACAAGAACTAGATTTAAATGATAGATAGCACAATCAAAAATCCTAGTTCATGAACATGTGACAAAAACCTAGAAATCAACAATCAAGTTCAAGAACAAAAAGTATTTCTAGAATCAATATCAAGATAGGTCAAGTTTAGCAATATATGTTCAATTGAAATCAAATGGCTAAAACTCAACAATCAATAGATCAACCACCCCTAGAATATGATCTAACAACATTCTAAACACATATCATCTATCAATTAGGAAGATTAAAAGAGATGATCAAAAGATGAAGTGAGAAGAAGAAGTTTCACATACAAAAGTTGAGTCTCGTACTGAAATCAGATCACTGGAAAAAATGACGAACTCAAATGGCTCTGAAAATACTTGGGGTTTGTAGCTCTCTTCAAGACCAACAATTTTGGCTTTTGAATCACTCAATTCGGAGTTGAAATGAGAGAGATATGATCAAAATAAGAAATCAAAATTGTAAAAATTCTGCTCGGGATTCGAATATAAATGGAGGGAAAAGAGATGGAGAAGAGAGAGGATGACGGGAGCCAATCAGAGGCTGCCACGTCAGCATCCTGTGGGAGCGCGTGGGCCACACGGGACCAGAGGGGTGCTCTGGCCGTGGGTCCCACGGGCTCCACACGTGGTGGCCAATGCATGGCTTTTGGCCATGCTTGCCTCTCGCGCGCTCCCTCACGTTCTTCAGCCGTATCTTGGGCATCCGAACTCCGATTTCGAATCCGTTTTCGGATTACGAACCCTGACTCCCTCACGCACGAATACGACTACTAAACTTTGAAAAATGGTTGAGAAATCATCTCGGAAAATGATGATGAAGTCAACTCAACGAATGAGAATGCAAAGTAGCATAGCTAAGTCGTTTGGACTCGAAACCTTATGAATGAGTAACCGAAACGACCGGAACTCAATAAGGCATCAAATAAGAACATGTTCAAGTCCAAAACACAAAATACACAAACAAATAAACACATATTCACACAAGCATGCCATATCAAAGAGATAGTCACAAAGCATGCAATTCTACAATGTTTGTCAATACAAGATCAATGCATGAGCATACTATGAAGTGTGTGAATGTGTTATACCAAATGTTTGAACCACGATACAGGGACACACATGTATGAATTGTGTGTGTGTGCGCTAACGCCTTGCAAGAGGATGGAAGTCAAGATATACCTTTGACGCTTTTCACCTCTTGAAGACGACTTGTGCACTAGACGTTGCTCTTCACTTTTTAAGCTTCCTTTCTTCAAATAATGTCCTAAGCAACAACTAATACAATCATAGAGTGTTTTGCAATGGAATTAAGCCAATACAAATCATAAACCTTACAATCTCCCCCTTTGGCTATTCCATGGCAAAAGCACTCAACCTCACCATACAATGTTTCACTCAAATAAACTCAAAATGATAGCATACTCTCAATCTCACATTACAAAGAAATTCCTAGACTAAAAAGTCTTCAAGTCTTCAAGAATTCCTCTTTCAGTCTTCAAAGTACCTATGAGAGAAAATAGCAACCAAAAAGAGATCTTCTCTAAAGAAGAATGGTGAGTTATTTAACCAAACAACAAACATAGAAGATATCCCTTATCTCATACACAAATGCATTATCTCAAGTGAATAAAATATGTTCATATTAAAGCATTCCCTTAGTTCCCAATTTCCAAGAACCAACTATCCTTAACATTGTCAAGAAAGAATTCTTTCTCCCCCTTAAGACAAAGTCACAATTAAGCACAAAGAGGAATAAGATTCACACAATTTGGAACAATTTCCACACAAGGTGTGAAGTATACAAAAACTCCCCAATATCAAACATGGTGAGGTATACATTTTCTCCCCCTTTTTGTCAAGGAATAGACAAGGGACACAAGAGATAAAGAACGAGATATTAAGCAAACAAATCGTATAGAAAGCGAAAGTTGAATAAACTAAAGCTCCCCCTTAACATATGCTCCACATATTATCAACAAGTAGATTTGTTCACAAGGGACATCACACAATCACACAATCAAGCAATAAGAGAAAATATTTCATAACTTGTCAAAGTCCAAGAGAGAATCATAGATTTTCATTAATCTCTCAAAAATATTCTCACATTGCTAATGAATCAAGCACATAAGCAAAATGTGTGTGTGTGAATGCTTCTCAAATATATAGTAGGAGTAATTGTGATATCAACATGCAAACTCTATCCACACCTATCCATCTAAAGCCTTTCCAAAAATAGGTCAAACCGATATTCATCCGGTTTTTTGCTTTTAAAATGAATAGATATCAACATATGAGCGTGTGTGTGCATGTGGCTCGTTTTCCCGTTTCTATTTGTCAACCCGAGCTTTTCACAATTCTCAACTATACACCAATAAGCCTTTTAATTTTTCATTTCTTTTAGGCTTAGAATCAAAGATTTTTTTTTTTAAGTGATTCAATTCAACACTTCTTTGATTTTACTAACAAAAACATATACTCCTCATGGCGGCTTTCACTCATCACAATGGCGTAGCCCTTTCCTACATTGGGTGGCTTTACAACCAAGGTGTGTAGCCCTTTCCATGAGGGTGCTCGTTGATTACTATGTAGTGCCGAAGCAAAATGGATACATACCATAGGTCATCTATCATGTACTTAACAATAAACTTCTAGATGCATCCATTATCTACACATATTCAACCACATATACTCAAAACTAAAACATATAAAAGAAGCATTAGTGCACTTTAAAAAAAAAATATGATTTTCAAGCTCAAGTGCATGATCTAGAAACAATAAAAGATACTTGTTTAAGATCATTACTTCTCAAGTGAGTAGCTCTTAAAGACAATGATATGCAATTAAAGTTTTGCTCATCAAGCCACTCACAATCACACATAGACAATAATCAACACAAATCATGTCAATGGATCTTTGAAGAGTTTTAAACCTCTTTTTGTCCAAGGACTTAGTAAACAAATCCACAAGTTGATTTTTAGTAGGCACATGCTTTAGAGAAACAATAGAATGTTCAACATGTTCTCTAATGAAATAATGCCTAATATCTATGTGCAATGATATCATGCATATATAGAGTTGAAAAGATGAAATAGAAAGCAAGCTTTTAGAGTAGAGAAATACCTTAGCAAGCTTTTTCACCAATGAAAGGTCTCCGCTCTTTTTATGAGCTTTCTTGGCTTGTTTGTCCTCATGACAACAAGTTGTTGGTGTGTCATCCCAAGAAAATAAAGACCAAACACTTTCAACTCAAACAATTACATAAAAATGACTTTCTCTAAAAGTCTTAACAAAAATTTTCACCAAATAGATTTCAAAATTCAACTTCTTTAAAGTTAATCAACAAATTTTGACTATCATAGTGATTATGAGAATATTAAGTTCATGAATTGATTAGAGACACCAAGTTTGAATACTAGACCTAGCACATTACAAATAGCTTAGTCAAGCATCAAACTTAGAACTCTTATCAAACAAGAACAAAAATATTCTCATATGTGCTACTCAATCAAGTATGAGAGCACTCACCTTTGACCATATTAGTCTTAGGTGAACCAACAAAAACAACATCATGATCATTACGCATGGCAATATGAAATCTAGAAGATAAATCATCAACTATCTTCTTCATGAAAATATCACTCATATTAAAGTCATCATTTTTGCCACGCACAAATATTTCATCAAGACTCTTCAAATGATCATGGTTAACACTCTTCTTAACCAACTTCTTCTCAACATATTTCTTAACATGATTATTATTAACATGCATGTCATTCTTTTCAATCCAAATTTTCTTGGTAGGTTTCTTCACATGAATATGATCAATATGCACATTTCTCAAAGCATCAAAGCTATTGTCATGTTTAGAAACTTTCAAAGAAGATTTATCTATTTCACAAGAATGCACATTATTTTTCTTAACCCAAACTTTCCTTGTTGATTTCTTTTCATTAACATGTTCATCATGCATAGTCTCTAATGCTCTAACATGTTTAGAAACAACCAAAGGAAGTCTTTTCATCTCACTAGCATGCATCTCATTCCCTAGTTTGCATTGTCTAATATACTCATAGCATTTAGGTTTGATATGTCCAACAACATTGCAAAAATGACAAACCGGGATAAACTTAGAGAAGTTACGTCTAGCTCTAGACTTAAACTCATGCTTAGGAGTATGAATAGGTAACTTTTTCACATTTTTATCACATTCCACATTTCCTAGTTTGCATTGCCTAGCATATTCATAACACTTAGGCCTAATGTGACCAACCACATTGCAATAATGACAAACCGGAATGAATTTAGAAAAATTACCTCTTGGGTGTGCATGCTTTGGTTGAGAAGTCGGTTGAGAAGTTCCATTGCTCTTCTTATCTTTGTCTTTGATGTTAGAAGGAATAGTACTAGAGTCTTTCTTCTTCTTGGACTTTCTTGACTTGTTCTTGGTTGTAGGAGTCTTCTTAACTTCTTCTACAAAACCCAAGCCACTCATATCTCCATGATGCTTTCCAAGTTTTATCACTTCATCAAGCTTAATGGCTCCAATTTTCATGCCACTAATAGACTCTTTAAGAGATTTGACTTCATCTATAAGGTCACACTCCTTTATCTTCATGATAGACAAAGAGTTCTCTTTTTGCTTAATCTCTCCTTCCATGGCAAACAACTTCATAGTAAAGTCTTCTTTTAGATCATCTAGCTCTTGAGCATTTTCCTCAACCTTTGAGACACACTTTTCAATGGTCTTTTCATGCTCTTTGATGACTTCACTTTGCTTGCTCATCTTTTCCAAAGACATCTTCTTTTCATTTACAAGAGCTTTAAAGATCACCACTAAATTGGCATTGATCAACTTCAACTTGTTGTTCTCTTCATTCTTTTGTTGAAGGATCATGTCATTGAAGCTTATAAAATCTTGATTTGAGGAGACTTCAAACTCTTCATCATTGGAGGAGATTTCACTATCTTCACTACTTGAAGAGTTTTCACTTTCCTCAATACTTGAGGAGCCTTCACTATTATCCTCAAATCTTCCTTCATATATAGCCACGTGAGCAATGTGATTGCAAGTAGATTCTCGATCATCCAAGGATTCCTTTTCCTCTACTACATCACTCACACTCATCCATGCTTTATCATTGATGGCTCTAATGTAGGCTTTCATTGTATTTCTCTAAAAGGTGTAGTTACCACTATCCAAGAGTGGAGGTCTAGCACTAGAAGCACCTTCCGGCATTGAATCGCCCATAGCTACAAAAATGAACAACACACAAAAAAAAACACAACAAAACAAAACACAAACACTATAATAGGGATCTATCTAATTACTTCTAGACACCCGCTCTGATACCAATTGAAATTCCCTTAAGCAATATAGTGTAAAATATACCTAGAGGGGGGGTGAATAGGTATTTACTCAAATTCTTCCAATATTAAAAATGATGCGGAATACAACAAAGAAAATGCACACTTGATTAGATTTAGCAAATGAATTGATTTCACTAATACAAGAGTTAATCAATTTACAAGATATGCAATCAATGTAAGATATGGAAGATAAAGAAAAGTAAAAACAAAAATGAACACAAGTATTTTTTACGTGGTAAAACCTCAAAGAGGAAACATCCACGGGTTGATACCACAACCACCGGCAAAGCAATCCACTATATGAAAAGGACTTACACACTCAAGCTATCAACACATGATATCCGCTCAAGCTATCAACTCCTAATCTACCCTCGGGCTAGTGAATCACTAAGCCTACTTCCTATCCGAGATGTGTCCTACACCTCTAGAAAGCAACTTCCTATCCAAGACGCTCACGTCTCTAGGAAGATTTCTTGCTTGACTATCCGAGTCCTCCCGACTCTAATCGAGACTTCTTGCTTGGCTATCCGGAACACTTTCCTAGCCAAGACTTCTTGCTCAAGATAAAGCTTCACTTACTTTGCAAGAGACTTCAACCTTTCACAAGGCAATGATCTAAGTGATGCAAATGATGCAAACACAAGCAAATAGAGCAAGTAGATCAAACACACTCTATGAAAAATTAGATTTGCACAAATCAAGCTCACAAGCAAATTTAGCTAATTCTTATGAACATGTGATTAGAAGTCTAGATTAGACATTCAAAGTCATTCACAAAAATATCTAGAAACCTAAACATGTCAATCAAAGCTAGAGTAACAAGTTTTCAATAAAAATCACAAAACTAGCTTTGAAATCAAGTGAACAAGTTAACACTTGAAATCCACAACATATTCAATCCAAACAAGAACTAGATTTAAATGATAGATAGCACAATCAAAAATCCTAGTTCATGAACATGTGACAAAAACCTAGAAATCAACAATCAAGTTCAAGAACAAAAAGTATTTCTAGAATCAATATCAAGATAGGTCAAGTTTAGCAATATATGTTCAATTGAAATCAAATGGCTAAAACTCAACAATCAATAGATCAACCACCCCTAGAATATGATCTAACAACATTCTAAACACATATCATCTATCAATTAGGAAGATTAAAAGAGATGATCAAAAGATGAAGTGAGAAGAAGAAGTTTCACATACAAAAGTTGAGTCTCGTACTGAAATCAGATCACTGGGAAAAATGACGAACTCAAATGGCTCTGAAAATACTTGGTGTTTGTAGCTCTCTTCAAGACCAACAATTTTGGCTTTTGAATCACTCAATTCGGAGTTGAAATGAGAGAGATATGATCAAAATAAGAAATCAAAAATTGTAAAAAATCTGCTCGGGATTTCGAATATAAATGGAGGGAAAAGAGATGGAGAAGAGAGAGGATGACGGGAGCCAATCAGAGGCTGCCATGTCAGCACCCCGTGGGGAGCGCGTGGGCCACACGGGACCAGAGGGGTGCTCTGGCCGTGGGTCCCACGGGCTCCACACGTGGTGGCCAATGCATGGCTTTTGGCCATGCTTGCCTCTCGCGCGCTCTCTCACGTTCTTCAGCCGTATCTTGGGCATCCGAACTCTGATTTCGAATCCGTTTTCGGATTACGAACCGTGACTCCCTCACGCACGAATACGACTACTAAAATTTGAAAAATGGTTGAGAAATCATCTCGAAAAATGATGATGAAGTCAACTCAACGAATGAGAACGCAAAGTAGCATAGCTAAGTCGTTTGGACTCGAAACCTTATGAATGAGTAACCGAAACGACCGGAACTCAATAAGGCATCAAATAAGAACATGTTCAAGTCCAAAACACAAAATACACAAACAAATAAACACATATTCACACAAGCATGCCATATCAAAGAGATAGTCACAAAGCATGCAATTCTACAATGTTTGTCAATACAAGATCAATGCATGAGCATACTATGAAGTGTGTGAATGTGTTATACCAAATGTTTGAACCACGATGCAGGGACACACATGTATGAATTGTGTGTGTGTGCGCTAACGCCTTACAAGAGGATGGAAGTCAAGATATACCTTTGACGCTTTTCACCTCTTGAAGACGACTTGTGCACTAGACGTTGCTCTTCACTTTTTAAGCTTCCTTTCTTCAAATAATGTCCTAAGCAACAACTAATACAATCATAGAGTGTTTTGCAATGGAATTAAGCCAATACAAATCATAAACCTTACAAAGGGATCCCTCACTTCAAGTTCTGTCCACACCTTCATGAAATCACATCGATTTATATGATAAGTTAATTCTAATATATATGGATAAATCAAATTTGATAAATTTTAAAGCATTACAACTAAGTATACCAATTTTGTTAAATATAAAGCTTGTGAAAAAATTGGAGAAATATATATAACTCAACACTACATGTGGCATGTGAGGTGTTAAATTGTGAGTGGATACATGGGGTAGGTGTCATTAATGTGTATCCACTTATAATCTGACACCTCACATGCCACATGTAGTGGGATGAAAAATGTGGGATTTTAAGTGGGATGTTTAGCATTATTGTATATATAGATAATTAGATATATATTAATATATTAATATAATTATATAATTCAAAAAATAATATGAGATAATTTTACTAAAACATGAAAAACAATAAATACATAATAACGCAATTATGGACATGTAATACCATCTAAAATTATGGACAACATGTGGACAACCAATAAATATATTTCGTTTACTTGATCGATGATATTGTTATATACATAACACAGATGATTTCTATTTGACCATTATACTAGAATTTAAACTTAGGGAAATGGGACAAGGATGTGTTAATGTTTCCGCAGATGAGTGGGCTGTGCGCCTGTGCCGCAGTGTGCCCCCCTATAAAAACATATGTTCAGAGTCAGATTTCGTTAACAGGTAACTTCGGTCTGTAGAGGTTGGAAAAAATAAATAAATTACTTATGACTGTAGAGATGGAGTCTGATGATGAGAACGAATCCACCATAATGGATCGACTGATTTTCTGCGTAAGCAGGTGCTGCGACTCTCTGAAAGACCTCCTGGATGTTACAATTGAATACAAGAAAGTTGTGGAAAGAAACGAAGCACGGTCCCGTTCTCGATCAACAGTTGTTGAATCTCGCGTCGCGGAACTGGAGAGGGATGTTTACAGGTTAAAGAATACCAAGTCGACGTCTCTCGTCGACCGTCTTCGGCGTCAAGAGGGCTGTACGTTATTTAAGAATCGCCCTTCGGGCTCAAGGCATTAATACGTTCACACTCACCGAGTCAACGCCATAGCGCCACCAAACATGTTTTTGCAGGTGATGTTTGTTTGTTTGTTTTGTTCCTACAATCCATTTTAGGACTTGCAAATACCGTTTGACGTAAGGTACTTAGGTTTGCTGTTGCCATTTGTTTTATGTTTTCAAAAACGCCTGTTGTTTTGTAATTGGATTTAGATATCCCATGTTAAAAACTTCCAGACATACCTCGTTTGTGTGTGTAATCATCTGACGATTTTGAGTTGTAAAATCTTAACAACTTATGTCCCTTCTGAAGGGTTTTCTAAGCTATAATCGGAAACTTGCCTTGGAGTTCAAATTCAGAAAAAAACTTGTACGTTTTCACATTTCACTACAGTTATCAAACTATTCGAACAACCCTAAGACACAGTTAATTTTGAGATGTACTCAACACCGTTCTTAGTTTGAACACCAATTGTCCTGTTAAGTTTAACATGTAGAAGAACACCATTCCCCAACTTCACTTGTAAATCGAGGAAGGTGTCGAGAACTGTCGATGTTGATAAAAATGCTCCCATTCAGACGCATAAAACAAGGTAGCTTAACTTTATTTTGCTTCAGAATAATGTTAATTATTATCTATAGACTATAGCCGTTTAAATGTCGATGAAATCCAAAAATTCTCACTTCATATGTAGAAGTGGGAATATGTCCGAAGGTGTCAGATTGTTCAGGGTGGATTTCTCAAACCCATAGGCAAAATACAACATTCTTCAAACATAACATAGAACGACAATTGGTTTCCATCCAAGCGGAAATAGTATGCGCTTAATTCCAGCTTCATACAGAGTCTAAAGGGAACCCTGGCGCAACAGTCTTCGGTTGCCGGATGAATGGCATTAACTTTTGTTTATTATTTCATCCCTAAAGTTTGACTTATATACAGTTTGACCCATATTTAATAAAATATTGGGTAGATGTTTAAAAAAAGGGTAATGCTATTGGGTACCAAAAAAATCCAATCCAAATTGTAACCCAAATGTCATGTGGCAACATCTCAAATACTGTGCAAGTTGCACCATTATAGTTCCAACGGTTGCACCAAATCAGGTTTTAGGGTTGGAGATGAGGGTTTAGAATGTCTGTTGTACAACCCTTCACATTATGGTTATGGTTAATTTCGTTTGCCATCGAACCAGATGTGTACAATCAAACCTTGATATACGTTATGTTGAGACGGCTGTAGATTACAATGGACGATTTAGTAAATCTGTGGGATAACCCATCGGATTTTGACGTCTCACTTGCTCCCATTATAAGTGTCGTATCAACTATATATTGGTCATTGACCTAAACCCCTTCCCCCCCCAAAAAAGCGACTTTGTAAAGGTTACCATAATTGCCTGTGACTGTACTCTACCCACCCTATTTGCAGGTCACAGATTTAGTTCTGTACGAATAGGGTATGGGTAATGTCGTAATGATGAAGAAAATTGCTCATGGGGGTGTGGCCCAACCTAATAATACTGATTGAATTGACAATTAAGTATAGGGGAGTAGTTGAAGTTGTATTTGACCATCCGGAAACGGCGTCCACACCAGAGTCGATATGATGTTTTGTAATTGAACGAGGACAAAATATTGAAAATGAGAGGAGAACCGATTTCCAAACCTAAATTTTTTATATAGGTTATACACGTGTACAACTTTGACGAATCTAAAAATAGTACCTACACAGCCTACACTGACACGGAATTTTTTTTTTTTTTTTAAAAAGCCTACACGATTTGCCAACGGTTGCTTGTTGGAATTACTTTACTTTAAATACACGACCGTGTATTAGAAATTTTTTACTTCAACTTCAATTTATTGTAAAAAAAAAAAAAAAAAAAAAAAAAAAAAAAAAAAAAAAAAAAAAAACCTAGTTGCTCACAAATAAATAAAGGGAAATTATCATTATCCCCTAGAATTTTCCGTATTCTCCAGTCTCCCCTATCTAGTTTCAAAATTCTCCAATTTCCCCACTCCCATGCCTATTTTTATATGGTGAGAATGGTTGTATTTGTGCATGGGAGGGGGGAAATTGGAGAATTTTGAAACTATAGGGGGGAGACTGGAGAATACGGCAAACTACAGGGGGGAGACTAATAATTTCCCATAAATAAAAAACTTATAACAAATTGTGTCTTCTATTGAAACCCTAATCGTATTAATACTGTATTTGTTCTTCTCATCGTAAACAACTACAGCATCACAAAACCTATTTGCTTGAAAACTCAAACAAATGGATACTGGGTCTGGGTTACCTAGCATATTGCGATAAGGACTTTTTTCAAATGGGGACATCCTAAAATAACTTCACGAGGATATTGAATGTAAGCCACTAGTTTTACATGATTTGACTCAAGTGTGTATGCACTTATTAAAACTACTGGCTCACATTCAATATCCTCACGAGGTTATATCATGACGTCCGCATGGGAATGAGACTGTATATATAATACTACTATAATTAGGGCCGTTTTGACTTTATAAGTTCAGGACATCCGCCCACAACCACACATTCGTATTGGTTGTGGGTATTTGTTAATGTCAGGTTATGGGCCCGCTGTGAATGTGTGGCTATGGTTGGACGTCTAGAAATTATAAAGTCAGGATCTGGTTAGTGCGCAATGATATAACTTCATGAGGACATTGAATGTGACCAACTAGTTTAGAAAAGTGCATACGCACTTCAGTCAAAGGATGTTAGCTAATAGTGGTTGACATCCAATATCATGGACCATAAATTTACATCGGTGCGCATTGGCTTGATCATTTTTATATATCTGTATATGTATGTATAGTACATTATTTAACAAAACCAATCCATCGCCCAAATGGGTGTATGCCAAATGGGAAGGAAAAGCAATCAAATGAGTTATCCATGCTACATGGTATGCTCCCATTCATTAGGAATTTAGGATGCAATATATCGAGTTGGGTTCATGCTCGTTTAAGTAATCTGACTGAAATCAACTGTCCAAAAATGGTGTCACATGTGTCCATTAGGGGGTAAATTTGTCCAAACACTATATTTGGGTGGACAATTTTACTCCCAATGGACACATGTCATGCTTCTTTGAGAAAATCTTGTATGCACCGTAGCCAATGGGTGCATGCCACGTGGCAGGGAGAACACATTTCAGAGAAAATCTTGGCTGGGACGCTCCCATACACGTGGCCATGGGACCGTCCAATGAGAGTGCGCCACATATACATTGGAAGCATGTGCAGAGTATGTGGCACACTCTCATTGAACGGTCCCATGGCCATGTGTATGGGACCGTCCCAGCCAAGATTTTCTCCACATTTGATTGTTGTCCTTGCCACATGGCATGCACCCATTGGTTGGCTGCAATGCACCAGGTGCATGCAAGATTCTGTCGCTTCTGAGAGGGGGTAATGCTTACAATTAACCTTTAAAACGGAGGTAAGCCGTAATCAGCATTACGTGAACCCTTCTGTTAGAGTTTATCTACCTTGGGCTACTTCGCATTATACCAGAGATATGGAGTCCGAGTCGTCGCACGATGAGAACGAATTAGGCAGGTGGTATCGAGTGGTTTCCCAGGTAAGTAGAAGCTCCGAGGCTATCAAACTGCTGCTGGACGAGTTCATAGCATTAAACGAAGTAAAGAAAAAAAATGCTTCTAAGAAAATAGCAGGAAGGATTTCTTTGGAGGCCCGCGTTGATCAACTGGAGACAGATGTGGAGGCCTTGAAGAGAATAGATAAACCACGGAAAGCTGTTTCTCTCCGCGACCGTTTCAACCGCCGACGCCGACCTTTTTCATTGAAAGATCTGACATCAACTTCAAGGAATTTTTTGTAAATCCAGTTAACGCTTTTAGATTATCGTTGTTATTGTGTAATCTACGAAATTTGCCTTTCTATTTGTTGTTTTTTGCTGGTTATTTGCTTGGTTTGCGATTAAAACCTTGGTACCTATAGATTCGCTACCTCTACTGCCGTGGTTTCCATTTTTAGATTAATAGTTGTGAATTTTGTGTAGGTTAATCCCAGATATGTGCAGACCTTTCTAAGTACTTGCAGTTTCATCTCCCTCGGTACTGCTTTTGTTTTCTTTGTGTTTCCAATACAACAAAATACATCATCATTCGTCAATCATGTTTTTATTCTTACGTGAGGTTCACCTTCACCGTTCAACGTTGGACGGATGATACGGATTCAAAGGTTTCAGTGTATTACCCATTTTTTTATGTTCTCTATAACAAATCTGAACTCTGAAGTACATCCAAACTGGATATCTCACAATTCATAAAATAATTTGGTCCTGTGAATGGTGATAGTGTGATACAACTATCGTGTGCAAATGGTAAGTTCATTCGTACATCATGGGAAATCAAAAACAAGAATCCGAGGTTAACGACGATGCATTTGCGACATAGAAAGGCATAAAGGTTGTGTGGGGTTGGCTCCACCATTGAATAAGGGTTATAATTGAAACTGACTATATAATTAGTGGCGAAGAGATAGAGACATAGAGTAGGTTCCCCCCCCCCCCCCCCCCCCCCCCCCCCCCCCCCCCCCCCCCCCCCCCCCTCTTTTTCTTGTGCTTGTTTGGGATAAATTTTACTTTTGCCTTGCTGACAGGGTTGAGTGGAAGAAGAGAAGTAAAATCCTGAGCATTTTAATGTTTTGTTTTTATTTACCCTTCAATTTCAATCTAATGCCCAATAACTAATCCAGCAAGTATACACACGGGCCCTATGCCTCGCTGGCCTAGAGTCTTCGCCACCAAGATTCGAATCCTGGCTTGGTGTGTATATGGAGGTTTTCCCACCATATGTGTGGGTCTTGTCCCACCTTCGTGTGGGTGTGCTCTCCCCTTATGGGAGTTACGTGTCCGAGCCGTGCTTGTAGAGCCCCTTCTCGCTGGTCCCGGTGGTTGTTGATGTAATCAAAAAAAAAAAAAAAAAAAACTAATCCACGAAGTATACTAGTATCAATAAGAGTAAACCTGTTGGACCCAAAAAACCAACCCAAATTTTTAAACCAAACCCATGTGGCAACATCACATGGGATCTTGGAAAGATCTTGGAAAGAGTGACGTGGGCCCATGTTGCGTGTGATGTTGCCACATGGCATTTGGGTTACAATTTGGGTTGGTTTTTTGGGTCCAATAGCATTACTCAGTGTATAGTAGCTGAACCAAAAAAATTAAATAAATGAAAGTACAGTGTGCAAAACGAGCGACGACTGTATTGGTCAACATATATACTATAAAAGATCTACTGTGCATAAGATAACGAAAATAACTCTTGCTGTATAAAAGTCAAAACGCAATATCGGAAATCGGATGGATCAGATAAGATTGTTGTCCTGAAGGTGGATAAAAGCCCATCTTACTAAAAGAAAACGTCTTTTACCAAACGAAGCCCAATAGAGTAATCAATATATAATAACTAATAAGAATAAGAACCTCTAATCGAAGATGTCATCGTCTCGTCTGTATTTGGAGACAATGTTTATGCATTGTTCGAACAAGAAAATCATCGGTGGGGTATATCTGGACAAGTCTTTCTACACCCAAGTTGCATGGTTCGCAATGGATTCAAATGTTGTCTGTGGAAAGTAAAAATAATCCTTAATACTACAAAATTCTTTACGCGAGGAAAAGACAAACAACTTATACGAAACACGGTAGCAGAATAAATTCCTTACACGATAAAATCTAAAACAATTGATTACACGATCTAATACATAGGCTAAGAAAAGACAAACATGCAACAACATTCTTTACGCGAGGAAAAGACAAAAAACTTATACGAAACACGGTAGCAGAATAAATTCCTTACACGATTAAAATCAACAACAATAGATTACACGATCTAATACACACGCTAAGAAAAGACAAACATGAAGCATGCAGATTAAACTAGGAGGATTTTGCACTAACGAATTACACGACCATAAGCTAAAGGGGATTGACCAAAAAAAAACTACAACGTTGGTAACTCATAAAAGGCTGTTTTTATCAAATTCACAGCATAAACAACGTAGTCCGATGTGGGGTACAAGATTGTGTA
Organism: Acer saccharum; assembly: GCA_030490815.1. Classification (NCBI taxonomy): domain Eukaryota; kingdom Viridiplantae; phylum Streptophyta; class Magnoliopsida; order Sapindales; family Sapindaceae; genus Acer; species Acer saccharum. The sequence goes on from CM059866.1 coordinate 49,052, forward strand.
CATGAAGTTCTCATTTCGTACTTGTTAACGGATCAGGAATCTGTGTGTTTTTTTGTTCCCCTTAGATTTGAACTAGATTGTTGAGACTTGAGACCTAATAATAAATGAAAATACCTGTGCCTACCTGTGGTTGCTATGCAAAAAGAGATCCGTGAACATCCCTTGTAAATATAAGCACATATTAGCCATCTAGGATTGCAAAATCTTTATAAGTAGATCGGGTAACTTTTTCGGTGATGTTTTTAAGGGGATAAGTAGCCTACAAATTCTTTGGGAAGAGACCAGACTGGAGGAGAACCTACCCGATTCAGGTTTGTAAATAAAGGGGCAATTACACCTAACGTCAAACAATACAGAACCGTTATCGTAAGCTGATATTACAAGCAGGGACTACTCAAACAACTGAATGAAAGAAAAATTAAATAGATCACATATTACACGCATTTTCCTTAAAACCAAAGTAGAATGACACATTGTCGATGAATCAACCTAAGAGTGCCGATAAAAGGTTCTCAAATCGGAGGAACTTGTTGGTGCAGCATTCTAAACTGGGTCATGATATCACCTGATGGATTAGGGTTAATAGCCAGAGGGACAAGTTTGTCTATTGTGTCCAGGTTTGTGACATATACTGCAAGTGCGTGGAGGCTTGGTTGGCCCAGATGCATCAAACGCTGGTTTCCGGCACCCTGATTTGTTGTGTCCCTTTTCAGAGCAATTTGAACAAGTCTCCTGGTTGTACTTAATGGACTTTCTCTGTCTTCTAGACCGTCGACGCAATTTTAGCTCATGCTCGGGACCTGATAAATTCTTGTTTATACCTGATGCAGAAAGGCTTACCAGATCAACAAGGTGCAATGGATTGTCATCATGTGTAGGGCGTAGCGGTAAATCTTGTGGACTGATTTCATTAGAGCAAGGACACAATGGCGAGTTGATATTGGCTGAGCAACCCATGCCGCCTTCTTCATCCTCAGCAGTAACAACAGTTGGACAATGAACTTTCTCGTCTTTAGCATAATTGCCGTGATTGCTGCGGTTAGCAGATTTCTTACTGACTGTACCGCCGAGTGGGCTTTGGGGAAATATAGACTTCCTGATTGATGGCGGAGTTTTTGATTCATCTACGGGGAAACCACTCGGAACAAATTCATTGCTACCAGTTGTGGATCTGTATCCGGATGAACTCACAACAGGGCTGCCTGTAGATTTACACTTCACAATGGGTGGTGGCGTACATGCCTGATCACCAGTACAACCGATGGTGATGGAGGTACATTTGGATTTCAGATCACGAGTCACAGTTAACTGGTCAACCAGGCTTCGTAACTGTTTGTGAAACACCGACACATAACATTTAGGATTCTCTTTGTTATGCGAAACGAAGATCTGTAAATCTAAGTCATAAATCATTTCAACAATGGAGCCATCAATTCTAGTACTTATCTTGAAGTCCACTTCATCAGAATTTAAGCCAAATCGACTACATATCTTCTCTGCCAATGTTTTCAAAGTCTCCTTCACTGTCACTGACAAAAAGAAAACAGCTTTAGGGTTGAACTGTCCATCTTCCCACTGTCCATCGTAGTTCACTATCAACAGAACCATATTCCTGAAGCTGTATGCAATAATAGATTTAATCAGTTCTATCATCATGGAATTAAAATTAAAATACATGTCATCAATGTCATCAGACGGATTAAAATAATGTCATCAGACGGAAAATGTCATCAATGTTTTATGGAATTACATTCCATGATGGATCATGGAATGTAATGTCGTGTTGTGGTAGGAGGATCATGGAATGTAATTTAGTGTTGTAATGGTAGGATCATGGAATGTAATGTAATGTCATGGAATCTGGGAGGATCATGGAATCTCATTTCATGTCATGGAGAATCTAGGAAAGTCATTCCATGTCATGGAATGTCGTGTCATGGAATGTCATGGTACGGTCATGGAATGTAATGGAATGTCGTGTCATGGAATGTCATGGTACGGTCATGGAATGTCATGTAATCTTCGAATCTGGGAGGATCATGGAATCTCATTTCATGTCATGGAGAATCAAGGAAAGTCATTCCATGTCATGGAATGTCGTGTCATGGAATGTCGTGTCATGGAATGTAATGTAATGGTTCGATCATGGAATGTAATGGTTCGATCATGGAATGTAATGTAAATACGACGACACAGGGAATGCAATAAAACTCCTAATCTGACATCTGACATCTGACATAAACAAACACAAACAGGCCGCCGCGACGAAGATAAAGGGGACCTTCTCAATCCTTTTCAACATATATTATGACTATGATTGAAATCAATCATATGTAGTATTTAGACTGACATAAATACTACATATGACTATGATTGAAATCAATCATATGATGAAAGAAATCAATCATATGTATTTTTTAGACTGACATCAACACACACAGGCCGCCGCGACGAACAGGATGACCCTTCTCAATCATTTTCAACATATGTTATTATAGTTACAGTTCGAGTTCTAAGGAGATACATACCTTCTCTGATATTGGGGATGGCTGAAACAAATTAGGACAGCTTCAATCACGGCAACGAATCGACAACTGGAAATACGATTATGGCTGAGAATCGGAGATACGAAATATCGCGGGTAATTGGGTGCTATTTTTACATGTAAGGGATTGGGTTAACCGACTTGCATTTCAATTTAATAAGATGCATATAATAAAAGAGATAATTCCATAGAATAGCCATAAAATCAGTTGGAAGCCGCACCGTAATTTAGGGATTGGGTTTGGGGATTGCCTTCGTCTGAGATATAAGAAGGAGACGGGGTCATTTTGGACATCTTACATCAACAACCACTGACAACTCTCCAGGGGTATACTTGTCAAAGAACCCACTAACTTCCACCACACAATCCATGATCCATGATCATATTGGTTGATCCATGATCATATTGGTTATATTTGGTTTTTTTAAAACTAGTGGCTATATGTAAAAATTTGAAAACCAAAGTGGCTATTTTATGGAATTATCTCTTAAAAAAAATGAAATAAGACGGTTATTGAATTAACATGATCATATAGATAATTAAAATTTTAAAAATTTTTAAAAAAAAAGCCGTGAAATTAATCAAACCCTGAACCACCAATTCTTTCATCTTTAGCTTTTTTATTATTATTATTATTATTTTTCTGAATGAACCCTAAACCAAATTTGCTTTCATTCATCTTCACCCCCTCTAGAATCCTGAAGAGAGTCTTGAAGGTAGTGGTTGCTAACATTTTATTGGAGAATATTCATTGTTTTTCTCTCTCGCTACCTGTGGCTTCAAAAAGAGGTACTTTGTCTGTCTCTTAATAAAAATGTGATAATTTTTTGAACTTAAAGTTATGCATTGTTTAATTATTTTTTTTTTTTTTGTTTTACTGTATTCCATGTTTTTTTTTTTTTTTTTTTTTTTTTTTTTTTGAGCAGTATTCAATGTGATTTGATGTGAGGTTTAGGGTTTTTTCTTCGTTTGGTCTTGGTAGTTTCAAAACTAAGAAAAATAGACAATAATAGGGAAAAAATTGATGTATTGTACTTAAAAAATAAAAAAATAAAAAACCTGATGTAAATCAAAACCGTAAATAGTCCGAATTTGCATTGTTTAATTAATTTATTTTGTTGTTTTACTGTATTCCATGTAATTTTTTTTTGAGCAGTAATCGATGTGATTTGATGTGAGGTTTAGGGTTTTTTTTTCTTGTTCTGGTCTTGGTAGTTTCAAAACTAAGAAAAATGTAGAATAATCAAAAAAAAAAACCTGATGTATATCAAACCCTTAAATAGTTCGAATTAATAAAACCTTAGACATAATTGCCTTCTTTCATCTACATCTTTGTTTTTTTATTATTTTTATAATTAAAATCCTGAAGTGAGTTTTTTTTTTAATAAGTTTTTTTATTCTTAAGAAAAACAACAAATGTCCTCAATTGTTCTAAATTCATGATATATAATGCCAAAGGAAGAAAAAATAACAAATATTAAAGATATTAATCAAGAAGCCAAAACTACTAAATAGGAAAAAAGAAAAATCAATTAGGAAATTAAGGACAATGCCACAAAATATCATAGGAAAAGAAATAATGACCCAATCAAAGTTAATAACAAATTTATCCATTTTAATTTTGTGTATGAATGCTATGAAAATGAGAAAGTTAAACTATTATGTAATGATTTATGAAAATTAAACTTATTTTTCTTAAGCTAAAACTTCTTTGATAACAAAAGAAAGTAAAGATGTGTTAACTTGGAGTGATATATGATGCTCCCTCGGTGTCCTGGTTTTTTCTAGGTGTTTTTCTAGGCTCGGTTTGTTTCTCTTGGTTTTTTTTGTCCTGTTTTCAGCTAATCCTGTTTCCAGCTCTTTGCTGTTGCTCTGGGTCATGTTTCTGTTGTGTTCAACTCTATCGGGTTTGTTCAGTTTGTTTGTCTTTTTGTTTTGTTCTCCTCTGTTTCTGTTGGTGTTTTGGTCATTGGCTTGTGCCTTTGAATAAATTTGCCTTTAAAAAATGTTTGATTAACCCATTGTTTTACTAAAAAAAATATTGATATGTGCAGGGGCGGAGCCAGGATTTTGGCGTTGGGGGGGCCAGGACAGAAACTAATATTAAATATCACGTAAGAAAAATATATTAATATATCCAAATGTAATACCGTTTAATCTTTAAGTTAATGATACAAATTATGTAGAGTAAACCATATGAACCACCTGGTCCACCTCAAAACAAGATAAATATTGCATAATAAAATGAGACATTTATAAAAGTAGTCAAATTAAGAAATGGATTATTGTTTTTAATCAAAAAAATTTAAGTTATTGTTTTTAACCAGGTGGAAGTTGTAAAGTCTAAAATACCCTTTTAAAAAAAATAAATCATGTTTGTTTGTAAAAATAAATCTAAATTATTATTAATATTTTTTACAAACCTAAATCTAAACAGGTTTAACGTCTTTATCAATAAATAAATAAATAAAACAACGTATTCAACTAGAGAGAGAGAGGCAGGGGTGATCGGAGAAGAGATGGGAAACCGGCGACGGTGACAGCGACGAGATAAGGGTGACGCTGACCACACGCCGGCAAAGATGTATCGGCTGGCTGAACTAACCAAACACCGATTTAGGGTTTCTTTTTGATCTGATCAGTCTTCTTCAAATCGCAAACCCTAATCCTCGAATTAGGTAATTCTAATCACTCTTGATTGTGTATCAGTTTACGTTTCTCGATTTGTTGTGTTTTCTTTTCTTATCTTTTTTTTTTCTTGTAATTTTTGGTATGAAAATTGGGGGTTTTGGTTTTTTAATGATTTGATCGTATGAATCCTGAATTTATTGATGTATAGAGAATTTTGAGTTTGATTAGTTTGGTTTTTTTTTTTTGTGTTTCGAACAAGATTAGATAAAATTATAAGTAGTTGTCTAGGAGTTCAGTTAATTCTTCTTAGGACTGCTTTCATTTTGTTGTTTTTGTTGTTTCTTGTTGTTTTTGCTTTGTTTGGCTCACGTTTTGCTCTGTTTTTTGGCTGTGTGCATTGCTCTGTTTTTGTTTTTTGGCTTTGGGTGGGTTTGTCTGAGCCTTTTGTCCTTTGCTTGTGTTTGTTTAGGTTGGTTATGGGTTTCCTGTGTCTTCTCTCAGCTCAGTTGGTTGCCTGTTGTTTGGTGCTCTGTTTTTGTTGGCTTTTTGGCCTATAATAAATCTTTAAGCGTTCAAACATGTCTCTAGATGTTCAAATTAATAATCATCAAATGAACATATAGTTGTTATGCACAATAGTGAATCAAAAATCTATCTGGTAGAGTGGAGGATGTTATTGTAGTATATGATCAAATAATAGAGAATTTTTCTCCTTTTCAGCCCAAATTGTAATTTCTGGGTTTACTTGACAGATGCATGTGGCCATGTGGGTTGACTTTGAATTATTAGCCATCTAATATAGTTTGTGGCATCTTGCATTTCATTAAAACAAAGGGAGAGAAAAGTTAGACTACTACTGTACCAACTAATTCATAGTGCTGCAATCAAACCTTGTCAGTCATATGTTTCCACCAGGTGCATTTTTTTTTCTTACTTTTTAACTGATGTAGATTGACATATAAATGTGATTAATATATAGAATTTTTTTTGTTGATTTTCTCATGTTCTTTTCTTCTTGAATGTGACCACGTGATCTGAAATGCTTTTGAGTTTTGACACAAATCAATGTCATTGAGTTTCGGATAGGTTTTAGGAAGAGTTTGGCATGAAATTTAACTCTGACAATAAGTTCATCTCCTCTAGCTTACTGGCTAGAGACTAGAGTACATGCAACAACTTGAGTTCAAAAACATTCAAAATTGATATTAATCAAGATAAGTTGTTGCTGATTGAGATTTATTCCTCATGAAAACATCATATATTTTAAAGGCATAGTTGATTTTGCCCAATGGTGGTCCAATAATGATGTATTGGAATCTTATGTATTTTGTGCCTAATTATGTTGTATGAATGTGTTGAATTGTGCTTGGTGGCAAATGGTTAGTATGTGAGTTGTGTTGATTGAAACCTTGATGGTGACATGTCTTTTATGCTCTATATAATTATCCATTTATTTATTTTTAATAGAAAAGTTGGATTGTTTTTCATGGAAGGCGTCCTTTATAATTATTTTCTAATTATAGGCTGATATGTGAAAACACCTAATAATCATGTCACTTTGTGGGCTTCTGGTCTATTATTTTTATTTAGAAGATGACAAAGTTTATAACACTAAGAATGGGCAGAGTTTTAAAGTGGAATGAAACAAAACTTTGACATTGATGTCAATTTAGTGAGTTCTTTTTAATTTAATATGTCATATCTCAGCTTGTTGAAGACTATTCAAATTTTATTTGATGTTTATAATTGTAGATGACCGAAATACCATATGTATACCGTCCATCGAATTAGTTTCATGCAAGAATATTGGTTCATCAAAGGTTTACGGAGTTGAATATAACGAGAGATTCTTTAGATAAAGTTGGGGAACTAAAGCGTTTCCAGGATGGTGTATTTAGGCAGTTTTTAGAATTATCTCATCTAAGAATTTTCGGTGGAAGGTTATGTCAGTTGCTACTATGTAGGGAGGTTAATTAGCCAGGTGGGAATGTAGATGAGATGTGGTTTCGGGTGGGCCAAACAGATATACGATTCGGGAAATTAGAATTATGTTTGGTAACCGATTTGCAATTTGGAACGATACCTACAAGTGTTGTCCGTGGCTGTAAGGATGTTAAAAGGGGTGTGTTAGATAGATGTTTTGATGGAAAAGTGCTAACATTTCATACGATTCTAAATCGGTTGGATGAGGGAAATTTTGACAAGTCTGATGATGTTATCAAGTTGTCATATTTGTTTCTATTGGGACATGTGCTTCTTGGGATTGAATACGGAAAGACCATCCCTAGGTGGGCTTGTATGTTTGTAGAGAACTTAATGGCTTTCGAGTGTTTTCCATGAGGAACCTACATGTAAGTGCCTCCTTTTTTATTGGCTTATTTCATGACAAACCGCATTGGGATTGGTATGAAACAGGTAGCTTAGGTTATTGTGTTTGCCAAGCTTCCGGACTTCCCAACGTGACTTCAAGATCAAGAGCTTCAAAAGGTATATCACTTGACCTTGATTCTTGAAGAGATTAGGTGCACACATACACTTGCATGCATCTTTATTTATCTTGCATTTGTCACCATGCATGTGTGTTTCTTTGATTCGTGTAACTGTCATTTAGCACACATGCGTTTATTTTTCTCTTAATTGTGTGCTTATATGCTTTATCATCACACTTATGCATTTTCATATATTGCATATCTTTTGTGTGTCACATACTTGGTGATTATTCATGATGTTATCCATTCCCTTGCATGTTTATTTGATTGCATCTTGTTCATTGAAATGCCATAACATGTTTAGGCATTAGGATGCAAAGCCATGAATCCTATTCATGCATGTTTTAATTGATTGCATCTTATTCAATGACAATGCCATGATACGTTAGGCATTAGGATGCATTCACATCCCACACTTGCACTTCATGTATGTTAGTCTTAAGTGTGGCGTAATTCATTTCCGTTTGTGTGATCGGAAACGTTCCCGCTTGCACGATGATGTGCATGTCTTAGCGCGATGGTTGACCACTTGAGAAGGTCTCAATCTTCTCTTGGATAAGTGTTAGATTTGTTTTGGTTATTTGGAGTAAGTGTCTAGTTTCAAAAGATTGGATTTCAATGATTTACATGTTTTTCAAAACTGACATTTGTATGGTCTTGTGACCATAACTTTTTATGAAAATATTGAAATTGAGTTTTGTAAAATTTTGAACAAACTAGACACCCATACCTTTCCAACGGTATATTATTCGTAATATTTTATGACCATTTGGATTGGTTTTGTAATCTCCAAAGTTACCACTAAAACAGAACATAACAGCTGTTATCCGAATCTAACCTTTGGTCAATCAAATGACCATAACGTTTTCTATAGTTATCCAAATCATGTTTTGTTAATTGGAGTAGAAACTAGATATCCATACCTTTCCAACGGTATATTATATGAGAGGTTTAACTATCGTTTGGTCATATTTTGAGTCGCTTTAAAATCAAGCTTTGTGCTATGACGCTTCGCTACGGTTCAAGTGCCGCAGTTTGAGACAGCGTCATGCTAGCGACAGCAATTTGCCACGGTCCAAGTGCCGTCTTGGCTGGCTGTGGCACCTATACCATGGCAAGCCTGATTCCCGACCTTGTTTTGTAATTTGGCCATATCTCACTCATTTGGAGTCCGATTTGGCTCATTTTTGTTGGGTAAGTCTCGAAATTTATAGGGCTATCATTTTAGCACTATAAATACATCTTTTTCTCTCATTTGTATTCAAGGGAACAAAAACTACAAAACCCTAGAGAGAGATTAAGAGTTCCCTAATGAGAGAAAGCACCAAGATTGTTTTTTAACGCTCCAATACCAAAACCCATCTCCATCTTGCATCATTCAACATCATTTGAGCATGGGTCTTCATGGTTTCATGACTAGGTAAGTTAGAACTTCATTGAATATCATTTAATGTTCTTCTTACTCTAGATTAGGTGTTTATTTTATGATTAAATACCTAGACTCTATTTATTGCACATATTTATGAGTCTTGATAACATGATTGGGTTTGTATTTTGATAGCTTATTTGATTAGGTCATTTTTGCCTAAAAGCTATGTCATAAATATTCTTGTGTGATTTATTGTTGACTAGGTTGATAGATTGTTATTTAATAAATTAGTTAAGCTTTTGAATGTTTATGTGTTGTTTGTGATAGCTAGCATTTAGGACCATTTTGCCCTCTAGCTAAGTCTATATGCATTGCATTTAGACATTGATGTGTAGGACTCCTTGATTGCATTTGTTAATTGCATATTTATAGTCCTTGCCATGATTCTTGACAACTTGTGTTGATTTGGCTTTGTTTGTTGACAATTAGGTTGTTAGAAATCTCTACAACTAATTGAGACCTCATGTATGTGCATTTAGGCTTTGTTGATAACTAGGATGTTGATTTGCATTATAACATCTAGTTAAGCATATAGTGTTTAGTCTAGCACTCATTGCATTTGTGCATCATTGTGATATACACTTAGACTTTTTATTCTCTTCAAGAGTCAAAATCTTGTGGCTTCTAGGTGAAGTTGCACAAGCATCGTACTAGCTCCTCTATAAAAGGCCTGTGAGTAGATTAGAAGGTGCTCACGCCAATAGTAATGGATCGTGGAGATCACTTGAGGGTGTAACCTTCTCTTCATATAGAGGTTGTCTAGGGTTGGTCTAGGTTCGCTATAAAAGGCCTACGGGTAGTAGTGGTGGGTTAGTGACCGTGTAGGGTTTGACGTGGTCAACCTAGGTTGTAAACACCATTACATATAATGGATACGAGGACCGTGTGTGGCACACATACTAGGCCGTGGTTTTTCCTTGTTGAAGGTTTCCACATAAAAATCAAGTGTTCTTTAATTTCCGCACTTTACACTTGATTTATTTTGTTGTGTGTTTGGGTTTTCATATGCTAACTTTTACTAATCGAAAAATTGGTAATAATCGATTAACCAACCCATTCACACCCCCCCCCCCCCCCCCCCTCTAGGTTGTTTTAAACACGCGAGTATTTACTTTCACTACATATACACTCAAACCATATACTACTTGAGATGGTTTATAACTGGTCAAAAGAAGCAAAACCAGAATTTCAGCAAGAAGCAGAATCTGGGGGTGAACATATACGGCTTTGCATGTGCATTCCAGGTTTGTATCTCGGTCTTTACTAACTTAAAAAATGATTGTTTGACAACATATTTACAAAATTTGTTTATGATCAATAGGTTTGGGCTATGGAGGCTATTCCATGCCTCACTAGAGTTCATGGACTCCGGATTAGTAACGTTTATCCCCAACTAATGAACTGGTGTTGCAAAAACAAGCTCAAGAAACTTGATAACGAGTTCACTGATGAGGTACAAGTTTGTAGTTGTATGTTTAATTTTAATAGTATTATGAACGTTGTTTAATTATTCTTTTTTATGCATTATTACGATTCAGATGGAAGCTATTTCGACATTGACTCCGACTACAGATGAATTACAGCAGGATTATATGGTATATTTTAATCCAGAAAATGCCATGGGAGACATTCCTGAAACATCAAAAGACGATGTTATGATGAGCAAGAGTGATAAAGAGTTATTGTCGGAGAGTGTCACTCGAGAGATAAAATCCAATGCCAATCAAGACCGAAGAAAAAAAAAAGGTAATGTAAACTTGTTAGTTTTGCAAATTATAAATGATTATAACATTATTAAGCATGATAATACATACTAACTTTGAAAAACATCATGTAGACCTATACTGTCGACCCTTAAGAAACTGTCGCTTCTAATATATGGGAGAAATTATTCGCCCAAGTTACAGATCAGATAAGTGCTACTCAGAAATGGATGACTGAGAGTTTTACCCGACAATTCGATATTTTAAGTGAGGAGGTTCGGTCACAACGAAATACACCATATACTCAGTCGCCCAAGCGTACTTTTGTCTATGATGATATTGGGGCAATCTCTCGAATGGAGCTTTTCCTAATCATGATTCCACAAAAACTACTGTAGACACTTACCTGGCTCCTAAATCGCAATATATGGAATCCGCTCTGTAGGTATAAATCGAATGCTTATGACAGTCATTTTCAAATACATTTCATAATTAACCTAATTGTTAACTTGTCAGGGTGATGTAAACCATACAGAAGCAGGACTTCGAGGTGAAGTACTTGACGAATGCTTTTCTCCAATCCCATATATTGAAATTAAGAATGCAAACTTGAGTGTGGAGTCGATAGGGAAAAAACAGTTCCAGTTGACGTCCCAGGAGAGGAAAAGGAAGAGAAAGCCTTCAGCTAAACTTCGGACACCATATACTCATCCCCGTCCCCTTTACAACCGTGCAAACCCTCAAATGAACCACGCCTTAAGTTTGAAGGAAATTGTAAAACCCGGTCCTAAGATATTGTACGTAATTTAGATTTAATTGTTATTTATTGACTACTAGTATGACAACTAATTTTTGGACATTTTTTTCCTAGTTGGGATGTTGGGCTTCCTGAGAAGCAAAATCAAAATTGGTTCAAGCGGATGAAGTCTGTGCATTCGGACCTCGATGACACGGTAAATTTTATTTTCATAACAGTCGTTTCGATGGGCATTTTTTTACACATAAGTATATAAAAATTGATATTTGTGTGTTTTTGAGCTTTTCAACATATCGATTGTTTCACGAGGTTGTTGAAGAGGAAAATTGAAGCAGCACCGGAGTTGTTAGAAACTAGGACTGCGATACTACCCACTTACTTTTTTGTAAGTGTCAAAATTGATATCCAATTATTACTTTTATAAATTGTTAGTGTCAATGGACTAACCATGAGTCGTCCATTCACTGCAGGCTCAAAATGAGGTTATATGGAAAAGAGATTATGTGAACACTAAAAAGACTTTTGTGGAGGACGAATGGATCTGGCATCTTTTGTCCGAAGGGGTCAACTAACTTTGTGTAAAGCTTGGTGGGATTATGATATAGTAAGCTAACTTGTCCGATTTTTTTTTTTTAGACTTAGACTTAGACTTTCATTGGAACAATTAAAAGATAATAAATAAATAAATAAATAAATAAATTAGAACCAATATATTCACTGATGTTAAGTGGTATTAGTTCAGTGTTGTGAAATTTGAGTGATTAACAGTGCTCTGTGTGTTATGAGTTGATTAGAGTCATATCAATTTTATTATGTTTCTACTTTTGATTTTGTTTCAGACTTAGAATTGATTTTTTAGGTTTAAGGTTTGTAATATTCATTTCTTAGAATATAGATTTTGATACCTTGTTGTGTGTGTTCCTCTCATTGGGTGTTGTGTGAACTTAACTTGTACATGCACAAAATTGAGATTTATGACTCATTACAAGAGGGGAATGACAAAAAGAAACAGCTAGAACGGGTACCTCATATTAAGTCACTCATCTCATTTTTACCTGGTATACTTCGTGCTACTAGATATTATGAGCAATGTAAATCCGATCCTAAGCCTTTGGAGGTTGATGGTGTTGAACCGTATTTGATTCCTCAGCAACATGACACGTGAGAACATTTTTAATGTTTATTTGTTTGTTTTCAACATTTTATTACTATTTCCACTTATTGATATTGACAACTATTATTGGTAAATGCAGAAGTAGTTGCGGCGTGTTCATCATGAAGTACATGGAAAATATTATTTAAGATAAATGTTGCCAAATGGACTTCACAACTGACGATATAAAGTACATTAGAAGTGAAATTGATGAATGGTTTTTTCGAGCTTCGAAGCCATGTCAATGACATTAGATAGATGTTGCCATGTAAACAGATGAAACTCAACCAATATTTTTGGTAATGTTAATAAACAGAATTTCAAGTTAAAAACATTGTTAGAATCTCGGTTTGTCTCCGAGAAAGTTATCTCGAAAACTCTTGTTTTGAGGATAGATTTGTGTTCTTTTTTATATTCAAAACCTGTTTATAAGGATCAAACAACAATATTAGTTTTGCCGAGTTTTATGTTGTAAAAGAATTTACTTTTAGTAATTAGAACTGTAATATAGCTTTACAGTTTTGTCGATCGAATTGTGTGTAGTTCAGGATATATGGCATAAATCCATTATATATTCTCATTTTTGAAATTTGCTTTTTGGAACAGAAGGCAAAAAGCACCACCAAACATTCGTTAAGATTTTTTTATTTTTTTTTATGAGAAAATAGCACTAGACACCATTAATTGGTAGATGGAGTCCCAAAAAGGCCACCGACTATTCAAATTGTTCCAAAATCACCATTTTGACGAAACATTCAAGTGCACATTTCTAAAAATACTCAATGTTATTTGCTCAAATTTTGATACAAGAAAGTAGACATGCAAACAAACACTTTTGATTCAGAAAATATTCCAAAAATCAATTTGGAAAAGTGTGAAAATGAGCGATGAACATAGCTCACTCGCGGATTCACGTCACTTCTGACCTTTGACTGAATAATTGATCATAACTTTCAAAATACTGCCTAGAATTTTATGTTCTTTATATCGTTGGATTCGTATCAAAAAATCAAAGAACCCAACATGGACAAAAAAAATTATTTCCTTGCCAAAAGATACAGTTTTAAGGGAAAAGAGCGATGAATACACCTCACTCGTGGATTACGCGTCGCTTCTGACCTTTAACCGAATAATTGATCATAACTTTCAAAATACCGTCAAAAATTTTACGTTCTTTATACCGTTGGATTCATATCAAAAAATTGAAGAACCCAATGCGGACAAAAAAAAAATTATTTCCTTGCCAAAAGATACAGTTTTAAGGAAAAAGAGTGATGAACACACCTCACTCGCAGATTGCGCGTCGCTTCTGACCTTTAACTGAATAATTAATCATAACTTTCAAAATACCACCCAGAATTTTATGTTCTTTATACCATTGGATTCATATCGAAAAATTGAAGAACCCAACATGGACAAAAAAATTATTTCCTTGCCAAAAGATACAATTTTAAAGAAAAAAAGCAATGAACACACCTCACTCGTGGATTGCGCGTCGCTTCTAACCTTTAACTGAATAATTGATCATAACTTTTAAAATACTGCCTAGAATTTTACGTTCTTTATACCGTTGGATTCGTATTGAAAAATCGAAGAACTCAACTCATTGTATGACAACTTGTTTTCCACCAACTCTCCAATAAGTTGCCCATCCACGTAATCTAAATTGTCCCATCGACTGTTGTAATTGATTGCTAACCTAAAACTTTTCATAGTTCCTAAAGCAAATAATAATTGAAAAAAAAATCAATTTATAAAAAAAATTGTAAGAAAAACAGTGTTTCACATTTCCCAATGATATATCATGTAAAATATGAAATATCACATATATGTCATGTTTTGCATGAAATATCTCATGCATGTCATGTTGGGTATGAAATATTCCCTTTATATAGTATTTCATGCAAGGCATGAAATATCCCATGTATGTCATGTTGGGCATGAAATATCCTATGTATTTCATGTTAGGTATAAAATATCCCCATTATGCAGTATTTCATACAAGGCATGAAATATCCCATGTACATCAAGTAAAACATGAAATATCTCATGTATATCATATTGGGCATGAAATATCTCATGTATATCATGTTGAGTAAGAAATATCTCCATTATGCAGTATGTCATACAAGGTATGAAATATCCCATGTATATCACGTAAAACATGAAATATCTCATGAATGTCATGTTGGATATGAAATATCCTCATTATGCAGTATTTCATGCAAGGCATGAAATATCTCATGTAAGGCATGAAATATCTCATGTATATCATGTTATGCATGAAATATCCCATGTATGTCATGTTGGGCATGAAATATCCTATATATGTCATATTGGGTATGAAATATCCCCATTGTGCAGTATTTCATGCAAGGCATAAAATATCCAATGTATATCATGTTATGCATGAAATATCTCATGTATGTCATGTTGGGCATGAAATATCCTATGCATGTCATGTTGGGCATGAAATATCCTATGCATGTCATGTTGGGTATGAAATATCTTCATTATGTAGTATTTCATGCAAGGCATGAAATATCCCATGTATATCACGTAAAACATGAAATATCTCATGTCTGTCATGTTGGGCATGAAATATCTCATATATGTCATGTTGCGTATGAAATATCCCCATTATGCAGTATTTCATACAAGGCATGAAATATCTCATGTACATCATGTTATGCATGAAATATCCCATTTATGTCATGTTGAGTATGAAATATCCTATGTATGTCATGTTGGGTATGAAATATCTTATTTATGCAATATTTCATGTAAAACATGAAATATCCCATGTATGTCATGTTGTGTATGAAATATCGCATGTATATCATGTTGGACATGAAATATCCTGTGTATGTCATGTTAGACATGAAATATCTCATATACTTCAAAAATACATGATTACACAATATTAGCCGATGTGTCACGTTAAACATGAAATAACAAACTTATATCACTTTTACTGTTACACATTGCATGAAATATAATTTCAAATCGAAATCGAAGTTTCTTCCATTGTCAACAAAAAAAACTTTAAAATTGAAACAAAATAACAAAGACCCATCAACAATATCATCTAATAAACATAATAATGCTACTGAAATTGAAGATTTATAAACCTTGAAGTTTTGAACAGAGATTCAACCACAAACTTGAAATTTTCAAAAAACTCTTCCCAAATCTTGGTTTCTTTGCGATTTCCCTTCAAAATAACTTTAATTTCTTGACTAAAATTATTTGACAACTAAGATTTGATAAAGATATAAGTGATAAAAAGATGGGTGATAGAGATGAGTGACAGAGAGAGATGAGTACTGGAGAGAAAAAAAAAATTGAAGGGAAAAAGAGTATAAAAGGGTAGTTTTGAAATTTATTGATTAAAAACAATAATGTATTATGGTGATTGGTTACAAACAATAAAAAATTAGAATTTGGTTAGAAACAATAATCCATTCTGTGGTTAGGTTATTTTTTGTAATTTTCACAATAATTTATATATTCTACTATTTTTTATTTTATTTTTGTTATTTGGAAACAATTATTTTGAATATGAAAGAGTAAAATATCGAATACAAAGATAACGAAAATGAAAGAAAAGAAAAAAAAAAAAACTGTAAGGATTCCCATTCATTGATTGGCTTATTTCGTGGACAAACCACATGTTGGGGTTTGATTGTAAAGGTAGTTTAAGTGATTAAGGATCAAGCTCAATGACCCTTGTCAAGACCTCAAGGCGACAAGCACTCCAAAGGTAAAATTCTTAATGCTTACTTGCTTTGAAGAGATAGTTGCACACACTTACAACTCATGCATATGTTTGATTCTTATATGTTGTGTGTCTAATTTGTGTGCATTAATGTTCATGAATATCTCTTCATGCTTGTTTTATATGATTGCATATTGTTCGTCGTAAATGCCATGTTATTTTAGGTATGAGGATGCATTCTTCACTTTACACATTTGCACATTGTGCACAAAGTGAAAAACAGGGCATTGTCGCCATTTAGTGTCGCCATATTGTTGCTGTGGCGACAAAGAGATTTCTTCCACAAAATCAATCAGGTCAGGTGTCACCACTTTGTGTCGACATTAGTGTCGCCACATGTACAAGTGGCGACAGTGAAGAAAAGTTGGTGTCGTCATAAGTGTCGCCATGAGTGTCGCCACTTGTACAAGTGGCAACAACTGTTTTCTTCACAAAACGCTGTAGTTTCACTTTGACACCCTATATATATGCCTCTATGTTCTTAGGTCGTTTTCAGAGAGTTCAAAAGCATATTTTTACTTAGCATATTTTTCCAAGAGAAAATTTTCACCAAAAAAACTCACCTTTCTTTACTCAAACACCATTCCATGATCATTAAACATCATCTAGCATCATCCTTGATCATCTAGATATCATTTTGCATGGATTTTTCAACACACTTTACTTGGTAAGTTTTTCACTTATATCTTACATATTTTGTGTCTTTCTTCCCAAGCAATCTCCTTTATCACTTGTATGTCATTGATATATATCTTAGATACAAGTTTGAGATTAGTGATTTGAATGTTTGAGAGTTATATTATGATAGCTTTCTAGGTTTTCATTATCTATGTTTAGCTAAGCTTTTTGACATGTCATTTAGCTCTTGATATCTAGGATTGTGTTTCTTGATATATCATCATCCTAGATAAGCATACAGGGTTACCTAGCTCTTGTTGCATATTTGAGTATTTAATATATTCACTTAGGTTGTATCATCTCTTCATTGAGAAGTAAGACTTGTGTAGCTTTCGGGATTACGTTGCGTAAATCACAAGCAATTGGACTAGGTTCACTTATACTGGGATTAGGTTGTAATCTTTAACACATTTAGTAGATTCGAGGTTTGAGTGTGGCTTACTTACTAGCCTGGGTTTTTCCCGTGAGGGTTTCCACATAAATATCAAGTGTTATTTAAATTCCGCACATATTACACTTGTTATATTATTGTGACTAGTTAGGGGCATTTTCGTGATCTTGACCATACACGAAAATTGGGTAAAATTAATTAAAATTTATTCACCCACCCCCCCCCCCCCCCTTCCCTCCTCTAGATAATATATTACACACCATTAATTTGTTTCAAAAACGATTATATGTAAATTTTGCATCCTACTACACACTTCATAATTTCCGAACGTGGCTTTTTGTTTTGATTTATCTCGACAACTAATAAGGTAACGGATCAGAAGTTTACCACTACATAAATTACTCCATAAAGTGGGGATCAGATTCATGCATGTTTGGCATTGTCACATGATGTTTTTGTAGGGAAAAATACGGTCAACGCAACGGAAGCGAGACTAAAAAGGGGTTTAGTATAGTTTAAAATTTTTCCATAATTTGAACCTTAACCCTCTAATTAATTAACATATAATACTAAAGATATCATACCTTTGTCGCGTGATCCGATTGACATTGCGTCGATGGTAATCCGCAAGATCTTCCAATCCAATCACGAACGTGAATCACCTAGGAGCGTGGTCTCCCTTCTCTTTGAATTGTGTACCTGAGGATGGATTAACAAAACTTTTTCTTTTTCGTTAGTCACAACAAATTCTAAGAGGCTACAAAGAATGTTCCGGTCACTTTTGAATTCACAATCGTTAGATCGAAACTCGCGTGAACCTTATTCGAAATTGTGCACAAAACCTTTTGATATAAAGTTACTAGTGCACTATCGAAATAAGAACAAACTTTTCTCTCTTTTCCTCTTGGCCGAATTCTCACACTAGTCTAAGAGTTGGATTCTATTTTTCTCAAGCAAAAGGAAAAACTCTCAAACCTTGCATTAGGGTTCTTGAAAATATACAAAGAATATATATATATATATTTAGTGGCCGCTCAATTTCAACCTTTAATAATATATTTATATCATTAGTTTTGCACGCCTGAATAAGTGCATATATATATATATATTTACAAATTAATACTGCATGCCTTATAATATATATATATTGCGCACCCAAATCTACATACTTTATAAAAAATATATCTTGCACATTATGCATGCATCTATAAATTGCTTTATATAATCTATATATATTGCGGCCATATGTTTTATATATATTATAGTGTATATCTAATATATGTGTTGCCGCATGCATATATGTATATATATATTTCCACATGCATTCATGCATATATCATCTATATATTCTGCATGCATATATATTATATACAAACCCTAATCCAACTCTTTAGTGTATTTGTGACCATATAAAAGACTTCCTTATTTGACTAGATAAATAAATCCCTTATTTATCTACTTACCAAATAAAGTCTTTTATATTTATTATACTACCACAATAGTATACTACTAAGAAACATATTTCCTAGTCAGAAAAAGATTTTGATATTTAATTAAATAATTAATTAATCAATTAATTAATTTCCATTTAATCAAATAATAAAAATAAAACAATATAATATCATATATATATCTTGGCCATGTGCCATATATATTAATATATCTATATATTGTTTTTCTATTTTATTAAATCCATTGGACCTTAATAAAAGGCCCACATGTGAACTAGGCCCATTCTTACTAAAAGAAACAAGTCCACATGCCTTAATACAATTCTAGATGGACCCATAAATTAGTCCGGTAGAATATATCAAGTGATCCATGCAAGTCCGTGTGGATTGGGGATCTTGGCGGGCTATCTAAATTTAAGCTTCAATAGACATAACCTAATCACAATCAACAAATGATTCACTTAGGTCCAATCTATTAATTTTAACTCATTCCACTAAAGAGCTAAAATTGAACTCTTAAATAAAGATAGAATAAGTAAATATTTCTCATTCGTACCCTAGACAATCTTATTGGAGATGGTGTATCCTCGTGAAGAATATCAGTAATCGCCAAGAGCTCATAGACCGCCTATAGCTCTCCAAGTTACCATATTTCCTCATATGACCACATTTTGAACTTGGATATTTTGACTTGTCCAGAAGCCATGTTTCAATAGACACTATTGAAAACTTAACGTTAAGATTTAATATCCAATACCTCAAAACATCCATATGATGATATTCTACTCTCATTTAATAATGGAGCCACGATGTCCATATCTATAAATGAAGTCCTCTATCGATTAACAAATTAATACCACCAAACTATCGAGGATAGACTATGCTATATAATCGTACTCATTGATAACTCAAATGATACCACTTGCAACCATAAGTCCATCATTTATCTCAGGATTAAGATAGACTCTCCGATTGTCCTGATAATGAAAAGACTAATATCTATTGACGGTTCTAGATAAAGCTTTTCATTGTGATCCAGTTCAATGCACCCAGTGCACAAGATTCTTTTACTCGAAGACACTCCGATGATTTTAGACTCATCATATCTCATTCGATCCCACTCAAATGCTAGCAAAAGAATTCTACAACTTTAACAAGATAAAGGTGCCCAACCTTTAACTTAAGTTGTGAACATTATTCAAGACTAACTAAAGAATTGTGTCTACCTCATATATATCCAGATGTATGAACAATTCTTCTTTTCTCATAGTCTTTTGACCTTATGATTATTTACTTTTGACAATTATAGTAATTAAACTATAAATGCTATAAGATTTGTTAAACTAGAAATCATTATTAATATGAATAGATTGTCAAAAATACTATTACACTCTTGCTATTGAGCATAATCCTAACAGTTTTAATTAATCATATCATTAAATTGTAAGATGATTGAGCAAGGTTTATGTATGTAATAATAATGTAATATCAATTGAAACACTTTTTATATATCAGTTCAAGGAATTTCTATAAATACGAAGTAAAGAATTAATGTAACGCTTTAAAAACTTAACTCGGCCGTGGCCTATATTTTAACTCCTTATAAATGAGCTTGGCATCCCCCATTCCAACACCATCAAGAAAGCAAAGGGATCCGTAATGAACACCTTTTAATAAGAAGAGAAAGTATATAACAGATTAATCTCTTAAGTTATGGCAGGTTTCGGTAGCTACTCTTGCTCAATCGCTTTTTTCTTGTTGAGCGAGATCGTCATTCTATCACCCGTGCTTGCTGGTCGCAATCTGGAACAAGTTGTTCCTCTTCCCCCGTTACCAGCGAGCACTCACAATTTCTTGGAGCAATGTGCTGCAAAACTGCAAATAGGGTGCGCCGATCAGCTCGTAGCAAGCTTATTCGGAGCTGGAACAGTCTCACCTGCTTCTTGTCTTAACCTTGCTACGTTCGGACGACCTTGCTATGACGAGTTTTTGGTTGTAACTCTTCCTTACCATAAAGAAGTTGATGCAGCCAAAGTTATTGCTAAGAGTGAAAAGGTTTGGAACGATTGTGCAACAGTCAAACCCTCTGCTTGAGCGAAATAAATTTTTTATTTAATAAACAATGTGATATAACATAGAGAGAGAGAAAGTAATAAAGGTTTATCTTCATCATTATGCATTTTTATGTGTACGGAAAACTATTCACACAAAACTAATATTTATTTTTACTCTTACGTCAACCGCCTTTTAATAAGTTTTATGCGATACGTAAGAATTTGACGGTCGTTTTACCTTGCCTTGTGTTACCAGTAGAAATGAATAAAACGTCTTCGTAAAATAACATCAACTTAGCAGTAAAATTTAATAAAACCACTGCTGCGAATGATGAATAAACCACTGTAGTTATATATGTGAAGTTTAATCGTGTTCGTAAATTGAAAAGCAAACGGTACCATGAACTCTCGTCTTTAAATTTTAACGTACTGGGCAATCGAGAATTTGAAGATTCAACATACACTCGTTACTCATTACTTCTTATAAGTAACATTCAATAAGGTAAATCAAAACTAATATGACTTATTACATTTAGCTAGGGTATATTTGTAGGATTCCATATCTTGATTGGCTTATTTTGTGGCAAACCACGTGTTGGGATTGTATGTAAGGGTAGCTTAAGTGATTGTTATTCAGCTCAAGACCCTCCATGTCCTCAAGTGATAAGCACCAAAGGTAAACTTCTATGTCTCTTAATTTGCTTTGAAGAGGCTAGTTGCACACACACACTCGCATCTCATGCTTAATTCATTTTCTTGTATGTTGTGTATTGGTTATTATTATGTGCTCATTAATGTTCATTAACATTCTCTTCTTGCGCTTTTCATGATTGCATTTGTATGACCAAAGTCATGTTCGTTCTAGACTAGGATTGCATTCATGATGTTGGCGCTGTACAAAGCGCTGTTGAAGGCCTGTACGTACAGCGCCTATATGAGACCTGGTTGAAAATGCATTTTTAAT
>CM059866.1:71574-178832 GCA_030490815.1 Acer saccharum
GTTTGACTGTTGTACATCGTTCCAAACCTTTTCACTCTTAGCAATAACTTTGGCTGCATCACTTCTTTATGGTAAGGAAGAGTTACAACCAAAAACTCGTCATAGCAAGGCCGTCCGAACGTAGCAAGGTTAAGACAACAAGCAGTTGAGACTGTTCTAGCTCCGAATATGCTTGCTACGAGCTGATCGGCGCACCCTGTTTGCAGTTTTGCAGCACATTGCTCCAAGAAATTGTGAGTGCTCGTTGGCAACGGGGGAAGAGGAACACTTGTTCCAGATTGTGACTAGCAAGCACGGGTGATAGAATGACTATCTCGCTCAACAAGAAAAAACGATTAAGCAAGAGTAGCTACCGAAACCTGCCATAACTTAAGAGATTAATCTGTTATAACTTTCTCTTCTTACTAAAAGGTGTTCATTACTGATCCCTTTCCTTTCTTAATGGTGTTGGAATGGGGGATTCCAAGCTCATTTATAAGAAGTTAAATATAGGCCACGGCCGAGTTAAGTTTTTAAAGCATTACATTAATTCTTTACTTCATATTTATTGAAATTACTTGAACTGATATATAACTAGTGTTTCAATTGATATTACGTTACTATTGTATACATAAACCTTACTTAATCATCTTACAATTTAATGATATGATCAATTAAAACATCATATGACAATGCCAAACATGCAGAAAATTGGATCCCCACTTTATGAAGTAATTTACGTAGTGGTAACCTTCTGATCCGTTATCTTATTAGTTGTCGAGATAAGTCAAAACAAAAAGCAATGTTCAGAAATTATGACGTGTGTAGCAGGATGCAAAATTTACATAAAATCATTTTATTTCTCTTTTCTTTCCTTTTCATTGTCTTTGTATAGATATTTTACTCTTTCATATTAAAAATATTTTTCCAAATAACAAAAAAATAAAATAAAAATAGTAGAATATATAAATTATTTGGCTTTAAATAATATGTCATTTAAGATATGAAATATTATTGTGTACGCCTATATGCTTAGGCTGTAATCGAGTCATTCGTAATTAGCTTGAAAAATTATATATCCGCTAAGGAACACAAACCCTTTTTTTTGGAAACTATCTTTTAAAAAAAAACATCCGTCGAAACCAAATACATAGAATTTATATGTGAAAAGAATTTCCTTTTTATTTACAGATAAAGTTGTTATTAACACTTATCTGTTCTACAAAGTACTTTAAATAATATACACGATGTACTTCATTTATCCTAGAACGATTCCATCTGTAAATGTTGCTAATTTTGTCTAGAAAATAATTAACATCTGCGAGACAACAAAAACTTTCTTAACTTTGTGAACAAGTTTATCTAACTTTCCATTTCTACGAATAAAATTTACAAATTTCTATCTATAGAAAGTTTATTCACTCATTTTTTTTTCCAAATAACAGAAAAAAAAGTAGAATATATAAATTATTTGGCTTAAAATAAGTCATTTAATATATGAAAATATTATTGTGTACGCCTATATGTTTAGGTTGTGATGGAGTCATTCGTAACTAGCTAGAAAAATTGTTCGCTAAGGAACACCCACCTTTGTTTTTGTAAACAATTTTTTTTGCAAAACATCCGTCAAAACCAATACATAGAATTTGTTTGTGAAAGGAATTTCCTTTTTATTTATAGATAAGGTTGTTATTATCACTTTTTTGTTCTAACAAAGTAATTTAAATAATATACACGATGTACTTTATTTATCCTAGAACGATTCCAAGACACTGTAAATATTCTAATTTTGTCTAGAAAATAATTAATATCCAAGAGACAACAAAAACTTTCTTAACTTTGTGAAAATAGTTTATTAAACTTTCCATTTCTACAAATAAAATTTACAAATTTTCCATCTATAGAAAGTTTATTCTCTCATATAAAAATCGATTGCCTATAATGTTAGGATTATGCTCAATAGAAAGAGTGTAATATTGTTTTTGACAATCTTTTCATATTAATAAAGTGATTTCTGATTTAAACAAATCTTATAGCATTTATAGATTCAATATTATAATTGTCAAAAGTAAATAATCATAAGGTCAAAAGACTATGAGAAAAAGAAGAATGTTCGTACATCTGGATATGTATGAGGTAGACACAATTCTTTAGTTAGTCTTGAATAATGTTCACAACTTAAGTTAAAGGTTGGGCACCTTTATCTTGTTAAAGTTGTAGAATTCTTTTGCTAGCATTTGAGTGGGATCAAATGAGTTATGATGAGTCATCGAAGGGTCTTCGAGTAAAAATCTAGTGCACTGGGTGCATTGAATAGGATCACAATGAAATACTTTATCTTGAACCGTCAGTAGATAAAAGTTTTTTCATTATCAAGACAATCGGAGAGTCTATCTTAATCCTGAGATAAATGATGGACTTGTGGTTGCAAGTGTTATCATTTGAGTTATTAATGAGTACGATTATATAGCATAGTCTATCCTCGATAGTTTGGTGATATTCATTTGTTAATCGATAGAGGACTTCATTTATAGATACGGACATCATGGCTCCATTTATTAAATGAGAGTAGAATATCATCACATGGATATTTTGAGGTATTGGATATTGAATCTTAACGTTAAGTTTTCGATAGAGTCTATTGAAACATGGCTTCTGGACAAGTCAAAATATCCAAGTTCAAAATGTGGTCATATGAGTAAATATGGTAACTTGGAGAGCTATAGGCGGTCTATGAGCTCTTGGCGATTACTGATATTCTTCACGAGGATACACCATCCCAATAAGATTGTCTAGGGTACGAATGAGAAATATTTACTTATTCTATCTTTATTTAAGAGTTCAATTTTAGCTCTTTAGTGGAATGAGTTAAAATTAATAGATCAGACCTAAGTGAATCATTTGTTGATTGTGATTAGGTTATGTCTATTGAAGCTTAAATTTAGATAGCCCGCCAAGATCCCCAATCCACACGGACTTGCATGGATCACTTGATATATTCTACCGGACCAATTTATGGGTCCATCTAGAATTGTATTTAATATGTTAAGAATAAATTTGCACATTATTTATTTAATGGGCTGATCAATTATATTAATTATTAATGAAAGGCATGTGGGCTTGTTTCTTTTAGTAAGAATGGGTCTGGTTCACATGTGGGCTTTTTAATTAAAGTCTAATGGATTAAATAAAATAAGAAAATAATATTAGGCCCATGTATATGGTGTGGGCGGCAAGACTAGAATAATAGTCTAAAATATTATTTTATTTTATTGATTGATTAAAATGGAAATTAATTAATTTATTAGTTAATTATTTAATTAAAAATCAAAATCTTTTTCTGACTACGAAATATGTTTCTTAGTAGTATACTATTGTTGTATAAATAAAATAAAAGACTTTATTTGATAAGTAGATAAATAAGGGATTTATTTATCTAATCAAATAAGTCTGTCTTTTATATAGTCACAAATACACTAAAGAGTTGGCTTAGAGTTTGAATTCTAAGGAAATCTACCTAGGGTTAGGATTTAAGTCAAAAGACATAAATCCTACATGGTAAAGGATTTCGGCCTCAATATATAGATATATATGAATATATATGGTAATTAGCCGGATATATATATATATAGATATATTTATAAAGCATGCGGAATATATAGATATATATATAGATATATATTTAAACAGCATGCAGAATAAAAGGCATGCAGAATCGTATATAATATATATTGACTTATATATACATGATACATTATGCAGAATTGGTGATATATATATATTGACTTATATACAATATATATGGCAGCAAGAGTTCGCCCACTATAGAGATATATAATATATAGACTTGCGGCCACTAAATATATAAAATATATTCTTTATATAGAATTCATATGACCCTAATTTGCTTGCTACGAGCTGATCGGCGCACCCTGTTTGCAGTTTTGCAGCACATTGCTCCAAGAAATTGTGAGTGCTCGTTGGCAACGGGGGAAGAGGAACAACTTGTTCCAGATTGTGACTAGCAAGCACGGGTGATAGAATGACTATCTCGCTCAACAAGAAAAAAGCGATTAAGCAAGAGTAGCTACCGAAACCTGCCATAACTTAAGAGATTAATCTGTTATATACTTTCTTTCTTATTAAAAGATGTTCGTTACGGTTCCCTTTACTTTCTTAATGGTGTTGGAATGGGGGATGCCAAGCTCATTTATAAGAAGTTAAAATATAGGCCACGGCCGAGTTAAGTTTTTAAGCGTTACATTAATTCTTTTCGTATTTATTGAAATTACTTGAACTGATACATAAAAAGTGTTTCAATTGATATTACGTTATTATTACATACATAAACCTTGCTCAATCATCTTACAATTTAATGATATGATCAACTAAAACATCATGTGACAATGCCAAACATGCATGAATCGGATCCCCACTTTATGGAGTAATTTACGCAGTGGTAAACTTCTGATCCGTTACCTTATTAGTTGTCGAGATAAGTCAAAACAAAAAGCCACGTTCGGAAATTATGAAGTGTGTAGCAGGATGCAAAATTTACATAAAATCGTTTCTTTTCTTTTCTTTCCTTTTCGTTATCTTTGAATTCGATATTTTACTCTTTCATATTCAAAATAATTGTTTCCGAAGGACAAAAATAAAATAAAAAATAGTAGAATATATAGATTATTCGGCGTAAAATAATAAGTCATTTAAGATATGAAAATATTATTGTGTATGCCTATATGCTTAGGTTGTGATCGAGTCATTTGTAACTAGCTAGAAAAATTATCCGCTAAGGAACACCCACCCTGTTTTTTGGAACTAATTTTTATTAAAAACATCCACTGAAACCAAATACATAGAATTTGTTCGTTAAAAGAATTTCCTTTTTATTTATAGATAAGTTGTTATTATCACTAATTTGTTCTAATAATATACACGAAGTGCTTCATTTATCCTAAAATGATTCATCCGTAAATGTTGCTAATTTTGTCTAGAAATTAATTAACATCTGCGAGACAACAAAAACTTTCTTAACTTTGTGAAACAAGTTTATCTAACTTTCCATTTCTACGAATAAAATTTACAAATTTTCTATCTATAGAAAGTTTATTCTCTCATGTCAAAATCGATTGCCTATAAAACTTAAAAACTTAATGGAATATAAATATACCCTAGCTAAATGTAATAAGTCATATTAGTTTTGATTTATCATTATTTTGAATGTTACTTATAAGAAGTAATGAGTAACGACGTGTATGTTGAATCTTAAAATTCTCGATTGCCCAGTACGTTAAAATTTAAAGACCAGAGTTCATGGTACTGTTTGCTTTTCAATTTACGAACACGATTAAACTTCACATATATAACTACGGTGGTTTATTCATCATTCGCAGCAGTGGTTTTATTAAATTTTACTGCTAAGTTAATGTTATTTTACGAAGACGTTTTATTCATTTCTACTGGTAACACAAGGCAAGGTAAAACGACCGTCAAATTCTTACGTATCGCATAAAACTAATTAAAAAGCAGTTGACGTAAGAGTAAAAATAAATATTAGTTTCGTGTGAATAGTTTTCCGTACACATAAAAATGCATAATGATGAAGATAAACCTTTATTACTTTCTCTCTCTCTATGTTATTGTATCACATTGTTTATTAAATAAAACAATTTATTTCGCTCATGCAGAGGGTTTGACTGTTACACAATCGTTCCAAACCTTTTCACTCTTAGCAATAACTTTGGCTGCATCAACTTCTTTGTGGTAAGGAAGAGTTACAACCAAAAACTCGTCATAGCAAGGTCGTCCGAACGTAGCAAGGTTAAGACAACAAGTAGGTGAGACTGTTCCAGCTCCGAATAAGCTTGCTACGAGCTGATCGGCGCACCCTGTTTGCAGTTTTGTAGCACATTGCTCCAAGAAATTGTGAGTGCTCACTGGCAACGGGGGAAGAGGAACAACTTGTTCCAGATTGCGGCCGGCAAGCACAGGTGATAGAATGACGATCTCGCTAAACAAGAAAAAAGCGATTAAGCAAGAGTAGCTACCGAAACCTGCCATAACTTAAGAGATTAATCTGTTATATACTTTCTTTTCTTATTAAAAGGTGTTCGTTACGGATCCCTTTACTTTCTTGATGGTGTTGGAATGGGGATGCCAAGCTCATTTATAAGAAGTTAAAATATAGGCCACGGCCGAGTTAAGTTTTTAAAGCGTTACATAAATTCTTTACTTCGTATTTATTGAAATTACTTGAACTGATATATAAAAAGTGTTTCAATTGATATTACGTTGTTATTACATACATAAACCTTGCTCAATCATCTTACAATTTAATGATATGATCAATTAAAACATCATGTGACAATGCCAAACATGCATGAATCGGATCCCCACTTTATGGAGTAATTTACGCAGTGGTAAACTTCTGATCCGTTACCTTATTAGTTGTCGAGATAAGTCAAAACAAAAAGCCACGTTCGAAAATTATGAAGTGTGTAGCAGGATGCAAAATTTACATAAAATCGTTTCTTCTCTTTTCTTTCCTTTTCGTTATCTTTGAATTCGATATTTTACTCTTTCATATTCAAAATAATTGTTTCCAAAGGACAAAAATAAAATAAAAAATAGTAGAATATATAGATTATTCGGCGTAAAATAATAAGTCATTTAAGATAGGAAAATATTATTGTGTACGCCTATATGCTTAGGTTGTGATCGAGTCATTTGTAACTAGATAGAAAAATATCCGCTAATGAACACCCACCCTGTTTTTTGGAAACTAATTTTTTTAAAAACAATCATTGAAACCAAATACATAGAATTTGTTCGTTAAAAGAATTTCCTTTTTATTTATAGATAAGTTGTTATTATCACTTATTTGTTCTAATAATATATACGAAGTACTTCATTTATCCTAGAATGATTCCATCCGTAAATGTTGCTAATTTGTCTAGAAATTAATTAACATCTGCGAGACAATAAAAACTTTCTTAACTTTGTGAAACAAGTTTATCTAACTTACCATTTCTATGAATAAAATTTACAAATTTTCTATCTATAGAAAGTTTATTCTCTCATATCAAAATCGATTGCCTATAAAACTTAAAAACTTAATGGAATATAAATATACCCTAGCTAAA
The DNA here is from genome assembly GCA_030490815.1 of Acer saccharum. NCBI lineage: Eukaryota > Viridiplantae > Streptophyta > Magnoliopsida > Sapindales > Sapindaceae > Acer > Acer saccharum. The sequence goes on from CM059866.1 coordinate 78,699, forward strand.
TGTAATAAGTCATATTAGTTTTGATTTATCATTATTTTGAATGTTACTTATAACAAGTAATGAGTAACGACGTGTATGTTGAATCTTCATGAAACTAAATATACCACGGTGTGTATAAAGCTATCTAGAGGGGGGGTGAATAGATTTTACGCTTTTTACCCAATTTTTCGTGTTAGTCAAAATTACGAAATTACCCTCAAGATAATATAAACAAGCAAGTGTAATATGGTGCGGAAATTAAAATAACACTTGAATTTTTACGTGGAAACCCTCACGGGAAAAACCACGGGCTATGTAAGTAAGCCACACTCGAACCTCGAATCCACTAAATGTGCAAACGATTACAACCTAATCCCGGAAGTAATCACACACCTACCTAATCCCGGTATGAGTGAACCTAGCCCAATTTGCTTGCGATCTAAGCAACCTAATCCCGATTGCTACACACAAGACTTAGCTTCTCTTGAAGAGAATACAACCCTAAGTGAATATATGAAAATATCCAAAATGCAACATAGAGCAAGGGAAACCCTATATGCTTATCTAAGATGATTAATATGCAATTAAGAGCAATCCTAGATATCAAAACTAAATGACATGTCAATTAGTTTAGCTAATCAATATCAAGCACAAAAACCTAATATGCTAGCACAATACAACTTCTCAAACATACATCATACTAATCTCAATCTTGTATTCAACAAATATAAAATCACATACAAGTAATTAAATTGAGATTGCTAGATAAGAGAAACACAAAATATGTAAGATATTAGTGAAAAGCTTACCAAGCAAAGTATGATGAAGAATCCATGCAAGATGTCATCTAGATGATCTAAGATGATGCTAGATGATGATTGATGATCATGGAAAAGGTGTTTGAGTAATTAAAAATGAGTTCTTGGAATTTTTCTTCTCTTTGAAAATATCCTAAGTATGAAATCTGAATATGAACTCTTGTAATTGACCTAAAGTCAAAGTGGCATATATATAGGGGGCCAAAACAAAGTGTGGTCGTTTTGATAAGTTTGCCCACTATTTGCCTGGGCGCTGTACGTAGGGCGCCCTTGTACAGCGCCTGTACAGCGCCCTTGCTCTGTTTTCACGAGGAAACAGAGTGGCGCTGTACGTACAGCGCTTTGTACAGCGCCACGTACAGCGCCCCAACAGCGACCCAACAGCGACCGATTAAATCGATCAGGTCTGAACAGCGCTCAATGGGCGCTGTTCGTACAGCGCTTCTGTACAGCGCTTTTGGGGGCGCCCAGTGCAAAAATGCAATCCTAAGTCTAAGCATGACAAGGCAATTGGATATGCAAGATGCAATCAAACTAACATGCAAGAAGAGATGTTAAGCATTAAGGCACACATAAAAGACACACAACATATAAGGATTAAACATATGCATGAGTTGTGAGTGTGTGCATCTATCTCTTCAAGACAAGTAAGCACTTAGAATATTACCTTTGGTGCTTGTCAATGTGAGGTCTTCAAAAGGGCCTAAGCAATAACACAACATCTAAGCTACCCTTACAAAGCATCCCCACATGTGGTTTGATCACGAAATAAGCCAATTAAACACAACGGGAATCCTAACAATCTCCCCCTTTGGCTATTTCGTGACAAAACCACCACTCACATTGATTCCTCACATAGAATTAGAAACTACGGGACTACAATGATTATCTACATTACAAAGAGATAAGAAAGTAAAAACTTCAAGTCTTCAATCTCTTGTAGAACAATCAAGTCCTGAAAAATAAAGTTTCTAGCATTTCCAATACAAGTAAAGTGTGAGATTAATCATGTGAGAACAATACCAAGCATTTGCATTTTTAGAATTTAGGCACAACATTAGCAAATGTATGCAATGAATGATAAATGCAATGCTCCCCCTCAAAGGGTTACTCCCCCTCAATGTATGTTCTCCCCAAAATGCACAAAAGCTTCTATATTTTGCAACTCCCCTTACCATTTCCTACTCCCCCTTTTTGTCATGATATAGGCAAAGGAGTAGTCCCCAACCGGGTCACTCAAAGCAACGAGAGATAGAAGCATGCAAGATATGCATATACATATAAGTCACTTTATGCACTTCAATTAATTTGAGAGAAACAAGGAGATTTATTTGAGAAAAAATGTGTGAAACCAACATGCTTTGCATACAAGACATATAGCATTCAAGTCCAAAATACAATGGTATTTGGCAAAGCAAATGACAAAGGTTTCTAATTTGAATTCAAACCAATTTCACCAATGTCATGGGAAAAGCAAGGATATAGAGATTATTGATTTCTATTTTAAGAGCAACTATATCCAACTTTATAAGCGAAACATGGCATGAGCGACTTTGCACCCTATTTGATTTTTCCGGATAAGATATCCGTATGATAGTAACCATGTTCAAACTAATAAAGAAAGAGAGACATTTGGAATGTAAATTCCTTTGAACGGATACAAGATCCTTTATTCATTTAGAGTCTCATAAGCTTTCACACAAGTTTTGCATTTTAAGAATATGCAATCATCAATTCATGCTTTTCATGTGAGCATGTTGTATGAATTTCATGCTTTTTCATTTAGCATTGGCATGTTATTAAAGAATCATCATGTCATGGAGATAACTATAGGTCATTCACATCATACTTCCTAAGTAAATCTCCTAGTCCAAAAATGCATGTTTGAACATAAATATGACATGGATTGTAGACAAGCAAGGTTCACACTTATAGAATTTGAAAGCATATATACATATGTACAACCAAGCTTACTCAAGCAATCAAAAGAAGAGGCATAAGTTATTTCAAAATTTTTTGCAAGTTACATGAATGCAAAATAGCTCTCTTTGCTTGAGTTCCCCATATGGGGTCAATCATAGAACATCACTCCACAAGACATATCCCAATAGATCTACTAAGAGTTTTAAATCGAGTAGCATCTAAGGGTTTAGTAAATAAGTCCGCAAGTTGATCATTAGTACCTACATGTTCAAGTACTATGCATTTATTTTCAACAAGCTCTCTAATGAAGTGATGGCGGATGTCAATATGCTTAGTTCTAGAATGTTGAACCGGATTCTTGGAAATATTAATAGCACTCATGTTATCACAAAAGAGAGTGAGAGTACCTTGGTTGAATCCGTAGTCTACAAGCATTTGTTCATCCATAGGAGTTGTGTGCATCCACTCCCCGCGGCTATGTACTCGGCCTCGGCCGTGGACAAGGAAATCGAGTTTTGCTTCTTGCAAAACCAAGACACCAAGTTGTTGCCTAGAAAGAAGCAACCGCCCGATGTGCTCTTCCTATCATCACAATTTCCTGCCCAATCCGCATCACTAAAGCCAACTAGACTCCCATCCTCATGAATGAAGATTACCATCCCCTATTGGATTCCATTCACATAGCGAATGATCCTCTTCACAAGAGAGGTGGGACTCCTTAGGATCCGCTTGGTACCTAGCACACACACCCACACTAAAAGATATATCGGGCCTACTTGCGGTCAAATAAAGCAAGCTACCTATCATGCCACGATATAGAGTTTGTTCCACACTTTTACCACTAGCATCCTTGCTTAGCTTCAAAGTGGTACTCATGGGTGTATCACAATGTTTGGCTTTCTCTAAACCAAACTTCTTCACTAGGTTCTTAGCATATTTGGCTTGGGTTATGAAAATCCCATCATGCATTTGCCTAATTTGCAGACCTAGGAAGTAACTAAGCTCACCAACAAGACTCATCTCAAATTCAAGAGACATGACATCAACAAATTGTTGGACTTTGGTGTTGTTGGTGGAGCCAAAAACTATATCATCAACATATATTTGAGCTATGAAAAGCTCATCATTGTCTCTCTTGATGAATAGTGTCTTGTCAACACTACCTCTTGTGTAGTTGTTGTCAACAAGAAATTGAGTGAGGCGCTCATACCAAGCCCTCGGTGCTTGTTTCAACCCATAAAGTGCCTTCTTGAGGCGATAGACATGATTGGGGTGGTGAGCATCCACAAACCCCTTAGGTTGTTCAACAAACACTTCCTCTTGCAAGAAGCCATTGAGGAAGGCACTCTTGACGTCCATTTGGTGCAATTTGAACTTGTGCACACAAGAGATGGACAAGAGAAGCCTAATGGACTCTAAGCGGGCAACGGGAGCAAAAGTCTCCTCAAAATCGATACCCTCAATTTGAGAGTACCCTTGTGCTACAAGTCTAGCCTTGTTCCGCACTATGTTGCCATCCTCATCGGATTTGTTCCTAAATATCCATTTGGTGCCTATGACATTAGTGATCTTAGGCCTAGGAACTAGAGTCCAAACCTCATTCCTTTCGAATTGGCTTAGCTCTTCTTGCATGGCAAGAACCCAAAATTCATCATTTAAGGCTTCTTCAACCTTTTTGGGTTCAATTTGAGAGGTGTAACATGTATAGCTAATAAGATTAGCAAGTTGGCGTCTAGTCCTAACACCCTCATTTACCTCTCCAATGATATCTTCTTTATCATGGAGTTTCCTAACCCATGGAGCGGGTTCTTTAGAGTCCAAGAGAGGAACTCTATCAATAGGTTGTGTGCCATCATTGTTGACATTAGATGTCCCAACATTAGGCGACACCACAACCTTCTCCAAAGGAGAATCATCACTAAAAATAACCTCCTCCTCATGATCATTAGACTTGAGCCTAGTATCATCAAATACGACATTGGATGATTCCATAACACTTAGAGTCTTTAAATTGAAAACTCTATAGGCTCTACTATTTAAGGCATAGCCAATAAAAATACCCTCATCACTCTTAGCATCAAACTTGCCAAGTTGATCACGGTCATTCAAAATGTAGCATTTGCTTCCAAAAGTGTGGAAGTAGCTAACATTTGGCCTCTTGCCTTTCCATAACTCATAGGAGGTGTTTCTAGTACCCGGGCCTTAGGAACACTCTATTTCCTATATAGCAAGCCGTGTTAATGGCTTCGGCCCATAGGTTCCTAGGGACATTGTTGCTAAGCAACATCACACGGGCCATCTCTTGGAGGACCCTATTCTTCCTCTCAACAACTCCATTTTGTTGAGGTGTCCTAGGAGCAGAAAATTCATGGGAGATGCCTAAACCATTACAAAAGGTTTCAAAGGTGGCATTCTCAAATTCTCTCCCATGGTCACTTCTAATCCGTTAATGCTTCTAATGTTAGAATTCATTTCATTTTGCAATTTAGTGCAAAGCATTTTAAACTTATCAAAAGTTTCGGATTTTTCTCTAAGAAAATATGTCCATGTAAATCTAGAGAAATCATCAACACAAACAAAAATGTATCTCTTTCCACCCAAACTTTCGGTTTGCATGGGACCCATAAGGTCCATGTGGAGAAGCTCAAGTGGCTCCTTGGTGGTGAGATACTTACCCTTTTGTGCATGCTTTTGGTTTGCTTTCCTTGTTGGCAAGGTCCACAAATACCATTGGCTTTCTTCCCAAGCTTAGGGAGGCCACGCACACAATTGAACTTTCCAAGGGTCCGTAGATCCCTAAAGTTCATGTGGCCAAGTCTTTCATGCCACAACTCAATTTGCTCATCCATGGACACATGATTAGATACAATTCTAGCTTCAAGACAATAGCAATTGTCGCTAGATCTCATGCCCTTCAACAAGGTTTGTCCATCGGGTTTAAGGATAGAGCAATAATCTTTAGAGAACAAGACGGAATATCCTTCATCACTAAGATGTGAAATGCTAATTAAATTGGCTTTCAAGCCATCAACAAATAAAGCATTGGATAAGGAGGGTAATCCGGGAACGGAAATGGTTCCTTTCCCTACAACATTTCTTTGGATCCATCACCAAAAGTGACATTTCCACCTTCCTCCATAATAAGAGTCTCGAAGAAACTCTTGTTTCCCGTCATGTGCCTAGAGCACCCACTATCCAAGTACCAAAATTAGAAGAATTTGCCTTCAAGGCTATTTGTGCAACATGGCAAACATTTTCATTCTTTCTAATCCACTTAGCAACAATTTTAGCTTTCTTAGTGGCCTTTGGTACATGTGCTCTACTATTTCTAGGATCATGCAAATCAACATTTTCATTCCTAGAAACATGCATCTTGGCTCTATTCTTTCTCTTTTCAATCATGCTTTGTTTTCTACACATTTAATATATTGAAAGCAATTTGGTCTAATATGACCATCACAACCACAAAAAGTGACAAATAGGAATGAAAAAGGGAATCATACCTCGCCTTTGAGTACGTCCATGTCTTTGTGGATATGAGGGTTCAATCCATCTTCGTTGTTGAACCGGTCTTGGTTGCTTCCAAGCTTGAGGTTGCATGATTGGTCTCTTTCCTTTGTGAGCCAATTTGGGAGGAGTGTTGGCTTGAGGAACCTTAGGAGGTTGAGCTTGAGTTTTCCTTCTTGGCCCCATTTTCACTTGTGCATTAGAACTTTGTCCTATTTCTAACTTTTTCTTAGGAGGTTGCACAAATGAAGTTTCTTCATTCTTCAAGCTCTTGACAAATATGGTCTTGTTAGAGGTTGAGATTTTCTTGCCATCTTCATACCCAAGACCTCTCTTGTCACTTGGACTCTTTCCAACACCAAGTAAATGATCAAGCTTCTTGGTGCTAGAATCTATCCTAGCCAAGGACCCTTTAGCTTCTACAAGTTCCCTCTTCAAGCCTTCTTCATTTCTCTTGGACAAGTCTAACTCCTCAATTAACTTATCCTCTCTCCTCTTCAATCTTCCACTTGTTCACTTAAGTGGTCATTGTGAGCCGAAAGTTCAAGGTTTTCTTCTCTCAACCTCTCAATCTTTCTTGTGCTTTTGAGCGCTAAATCATTGAATTCGGCATGGTATTTAGCAAGCACCTTTGCTCCACAAACTTCTTCTTGGAACTAGAAGAGGAGTCACTTTCTTCTTCACTAGAGTCAATTTCCTCTTGACTCAAATCTTCCTTTTCACTAGCACTTTTGCTCTTGTGAGAAGATGCAAAAGCTAGGAAGTTAGCCATGAGCTCTTCCTCACTTGAAGACTCATTTTCCTCATTTGAGTCATCACTACTTCCACTCCATGTGGCGGCCATCACTTTACCCTTCTTCCTCTCATTGTGATTCGCACATTCGGGGGCAAAGTGACCAATCCCACCACATTCAAAGCATCGAACCCCTTTCCTTTCGGTCCTCTCTTGTCTAGGCTCAAACTTCTTGAAGGAACTCTTTTTCTTCAAATCTTGTCCTCTTGACCCAAATCCCTTCTTCTTCTTGAACCCCATAACCTTGTTGAACCGTTTCACAAATAAGGCAAGGTCTTCATCCGATTCATGCTTTGCCTCCTTTTCATCCTTAGATGCTTTCAAAGCTATTCCTTTAGACTTCTTAGGAGGAGTAGTGTTGCTAGGAGCCTTCCTAGACTCATATGCAAGGAGACGCCCAATTACCTCACTTGGCTTCATATCCATGTAGCCACTATTTTCTTCTATGGCCGTCACCTTTGATTCAAACCTATCGGGGAGAGATCTCATAATTTTTTGCTTGACTCTCCTATCCGAATACGGGTCTCCGAGTTGATGGCTTTGATTTACTATGTCCATCAATTTGATTTCGAAGTCGTTGAAGCATTCATCCTCTCCCATCCTAAGTAACTCAAATTGAGTTTGGAGGACTTGAAGCTTGGACTCCTTCACCACCTCGGTTCCCTCATGTGCAACTTGAAGGATGTCCCATGCCACTTTGGCAATCTGAGTATTCTGAATAAGCTTGTATTGATTCTCATCCATTGCACACATAATGGCATGCATCGCCTTCCTATTCCACTTTGAAGCCTCAAACTCTTGCGCGTTCCATTGCGCCTTAGGCTTCAAAACATCTTGTCCTCCACCCGCGGGAGTCATCATAGGGAGATCATATCCGTCTTCCACCGCCATCCATGCACGGTCATGAATTTGGCATATGTAGGATTCCATCTTCCCTTTCCATTGGGAATAGTTCAAACCGGTAAGAAGTGGAGGCCTTGTGCTAGAAGCTCCTTCGTGGCCACCACCATTTCCACCGTTTCCACTCATAGTGTTTATGAATGAATGAAATGAATGCAAATGTATGAATAATCAAAAATCACACAAAATGCAAAACACACCAAAAAGCAAGGATCACCTATGTATGTCTAGGAACCCGCTCTGATACCAATTGAAACTAAATATACCACGGTGTGTATAAGCTATCTAGAGGGGGGGTGAATAGATTTTAACGCTTTTTACCCAATTTTTCGTGTTAGTCAAAATTACGAAATTACCCTCAAGATAATATAAACAAGCAAGTGTAATATGGTGCGGAAATTAAAATAACACTTGAATTTTTACGTGGAAACCCTCACGGGAAAAACCACGGGCTATGTAAGTAAGCCACACTCGAACCTCGAATCCACTAAATGTGCAAACGATTACAACCTAATCCCGGAAGTAATCACACACCTACCTAATCCCGGTATGAGTGAACCTAGCCCAATTTGCTTGCGATCTAAGCAACCTAATCCCGATTGCTACACACAAGACTTAGCTTCTCTTGAAGAGAATACAACCCTAAGTGAATATATGAAAATATCCAAAATGCAACATAGAGCAAGGGAAACCCTATATGCTTATCTAAGATGATTAATATGCAATTAAGAGCAATCCTAGATATCAAAACTAAATGACATGTCAATTAGTTTAGCTAATCAATATCAAGCACAAAAACCTAATATGCTAGCACAATACAACTTCTCAAACATACATCATACTAATCTCAATCTTGTATTCAGCAAATATAAAATCACATACAAGTAATTAAATTGAGATAGCTAGATAAGAGAAACACAAAATATGTAAGATATTAGTGAAAAGCTTACCAAGCAAAGTATGATGAAGAATCCATGCAAGATGTCATCTAGATGATCTAAGATGATGCTAGATGATGATTGATGATCATGGAAAAGGTGTTTGAGTAATTAAAAATGAGTTCTTGGAATTTTTCTTCTCTTTGAAAAATATCCTAAGTATGAAATCTGAATATGAACTCTTCTAATTGACCTAAAGTCAAAGTGGCATATATATAGGGGGCCAAAACAAAGTGTGGTCGTTTGATAAGTTTGCCCACTATTTGCCTTGGGCGCTGTACGTAGGGCGCCCTTGTACAGCGCCTGTACAGCGCCCTTGCTCTGTTTTCACGAGGAAACAGAGTGGCGCTGTTCGTACAGCGCTTTGTACAGCGCCACGTACAGCGCCCCAACAGCGACCCAACAGCGACCGATTAAATCGATCAGGTCTGAACAGCGCTCAATGGGCGCTGTTCGTACAGCGCTTCTGTACAGCGCTTTTGGGGGCGCCCAGTGCAAAAATGCAATCCTAAGTCTAAGCATGACAAGGCAATTGGATATGCAAGATGCAATCAAACTAACATGCAAGAAGAGATGTTCATGAGCATTAAGGCACACATAAAAGACACACAACATATAAGGATTAAACATATGCATGAGTTGAGTGTGTGCATCTATCTCTTCAAGACAAGTAAGCACTTAGAATATTACCTTTGGTGCTTGTCAATGGTGAGGTCTTCAAAAGGGCCTAAGCAATAACACAACATCTAAGCTACCCTTACAAAGCATCCCCACATGTGGTTTGATCACGAAATAAGCCAATTAAACACAACGGGAATCCTAACACTTCAAATTCTTGATTGCCCAGTACGTTAAAATTTAAAGACGAGAGTTCATGGTACTGTTTGCTTTTCAATTTATGAACACAATTAAACTTCACATATATAACTACGGTGGTTTATTCATCTTTCGCAGTAGTGGTTTTATTAAATTTTACTTCTAAGTTAATGTTATTTACGAAGACGTTTTATTCATTTCTACTGGTAACACAAGGCAAGGTAAAACGACCGTCAAATTCTTACGTATCGCATAAAACTTATTAAAAAGCGGTTGACGTAAGAGTAAAAATAAATATTAGTTTCGAGTGAATAGTTTTCCGTACACATGAAAATGCATAATGATGAAGATAAACCTTTATTACTTTCTCTCTCTCTATGTTATTGTATCACATTGTTTATTAAATAAAACAATTTATTTCGCTCATGCAGAGGGTTTGACTGTTGCACAATCGTTCCAAACCTTTTCACTCTTAGCAATAACTTTGGCTGCATCAACTTCTTTGTGGTAAGGAAGAGTTACAACCAAAAACTCGTCATAGCAAGGTCGTCCGAACGTAGCAAGGTTAAGACAACAAGTAGGTGAGACTGTTCCAGCTCCGAATAAGCTTGCTACGAGCTGATCGGCGCACCCTGTTTGCAGTTTTGTAGCACATTGCTCCAAGAAATTGTGAGTGCTCACTGGCAACGGGGGAAGAGGAACAACTTGTTCCAGATTGCGACCGGCAAGCACAGGTGATAGAATGACGATCTCGCTAAACAAGAAAAAAGCGATTAAGAAATAGTAGCTACCGAAACCTGCCATAACTTAAGAGATTAATCTGTTATATACTTTCTTTTCTTATTAAAATGTGTTCGTTACGGATCCCTTTACTTTCTTGATAGTGTTGGAATGGGGGATGCCAAGCTCATTTATAAGAAGTTAAAATATAGGCCACGGCCGAGTTAAGTTTTTAAAGCGTTACATAAATTCTTTACTTCGTATTTATTGAAATTACTTGAACTGATATATAAAAAGTGTTTCAATTGATATTACGTTGTTATTACATACATAAACCTTGCTCAATCATCTTACAATTTAATGATATGATCAATTAAAACATCATGTGACAATGCCAAACATGCATGAATCGGATCCCCACTTTATGGAGTAATTTACGCAGTGGTAAACTTCTGATCCGTTACCTTATTAGTTGTCGAGATAAGTCAAAACAAAAAGCCACGTTCGGAAATTATGAAGTGTGTAGCAGGATGCAAAATTTACATAAAATCGTTTCTTTTCTTTCTTTCCTTTTCGTTATCTTTGAATTCGATATTTTACTCTTTCATATTCAAAATAATTGTTTCCAAAGGACAAAAATAAAATAAAAAATAGTAGAATATATAAATTATTTGGTGTAAAATAATAAGTCATTTAAGATATGAAAATATTATTGTGTACGCCTATATGCTTAGGTTGTGATCGAGTCATTCGTAACTAGATAGAAAAATTATCCGCTAAGGAACACCCACCCTGTTTTTTGGAAACTAATTTTTTTAAAAACAACCGTTGAAACCAAGTACATAGAATTTGTTCGTTAAAAGAATTTCCTTTTTATTTATAGATAAGTTGTTATTATCACTTATTTGTTCTAATAATATAAACGAAGTACTTCATTTATCCTAGAATGATTCCATCCGTAAATGTTGCTAATTTTGTCTAGAAATTAATTAACATCTGCGAGACAACAAAAACTTTCTTAACTTTGTGAAACAAGTTTATCTAACTTACCATTTATACGAATAAAATTTACAAATTTTCTATCTATAGAAAGTTTATTCTCTCATATCAAAATCGATTACCTATAAAACTTAAAAACTTAACGGAATATAAATATACCCTAGCTAAATGTAATAAGTCATATTAGTTTTGATTTATCATTATTTTGAATGTTACTTATAACAAGTATTGAGTAACGACGTGTATGTTGAATCTTCAAATTCTTGATTGCCCAGTACGTTAAAATTTAAAGACGAGAGTTCATGGTACTGTTTGCTTTTCAATTTATGAACACGATTAAACTTCACATATATAACTACGGTGGTTTATTCATCATTCGCAGCAGTGGTTTTATTAAATTTTACTGCTAAGTTAATGTTATTTTACGAAGACGTTTTATTCATTTCTACTGGTAACACAAGGCAAGGTAAAACGACCGTCAAATTCTTACGTATCGCATAAAACTTATTAAAAAGCGGTTGACGTAAGAGTAAAAATAAAGTTTAGTTTCGTGTGAATAGTTTTCCGTACACATGAAAATGCATAATGATGAAGATAAACCTTTATTACTTTCTCTCTCTCTATGTTATTGTATCACATTGTTTATTAAATAAAACAATTTATTTCGCTCATGCAGAGTGTTTGACTGTTGCACAATCGTTCCAAACCTTTTCACTCTTAGCAATAACTTTGGCTGCATCAACTTCTTTGTGGTAAGGAAGAGTTACAACCAAAAACTCGTCGTAGCAAGGTCGTTCGAACGTAGCAAGGTTAAGACAATAAGCAGGTGAGACTGTTCCAGCTCCGAATAAGCTTGCTACAAGCTGATCAGCGCACCCTGTTTGCAGTTTTGCAGCACATTGCTCCAAGAAATTGTGAGTGCTTACTGGCAACGGGGGAAGAGGAACAACTTGTTCCAGATTGCGACCGGCAAGCACAGGTGATAGAATGACGATCTCGCTCAACAAGAAAAAAGCGATTAAGCAAGCGTAGCTACCGAAACCTGCCATAACTTAAGAGATTAATCTGTTATATACTTTCTTTTCTTATTAAAAGGTGTTCGTTACGGATCCCTTTACTTTCTTGATGGTGTTGGAATGGGGGATGCCAAGCTCATTTATAAGAAGTTAAAATATAGGCCACGGATGATTTAAGTTTTTAAAGCGTTACATTAATTCTTTACTTCATATTTATTGAAATTACTTGAACTGATATATAAAAAGTGTTTCAATTGATATTACGTTATTATTACATACATAAACCTTGCTCAATCATCTTACAATTTAATGATATGATCAATTAAACATCATGTGACAATGCCAAACATGCATGAATCGGATCCCACTTTATGGAGTAATTTACGCAGTGGTAAACTTCTGATCCGTTACCTTATTAGTTGTCGAGATAAGTCAAAACAAAAAGCCACGTTCGGAAATTATGAAGTGTGTAGCAGGATGCAAAATTTACATAAAATCGTTTCTTTTCTTTTCTTTCCATTTCGTTATCTTTGAATTCGATATTTTACTCTTTCATATTCAAATAATTGTTTCCAAAGGACAAAAATAAAATAAAAAATAGTAGAATATATAAATTATTTGGTGTAAAATAATAAGTCATTTAAGATATGAAAATATTATTGTGTACGCCTATATGCTTAGGTTGTGATCGAGTCATTCGTAACTAGATAGAAAAATTATCCGCTAAGGAACACCCACCCTGTTTTTTGGAAACTAATTTTTTAAAAAACAACCGTTGAAACCAAATACATAGAATTTGTTCGTTAAAAGAATTTCCTTTTTATTTATAGATAAGTTGTTATTATCACTTATTTGTTCTAATAATATACACGAAGTACTTCATTTATCCTAGAATGATTCCATCCGTAAATGTTGCTAATTTTGTCTAGAAATTAATTAACATCTGCGAGACAACAAAAACTTTCTTAACTTTGTGAAACAAGTTTATCTAACTTACCATTTCTACGAATAAAATTTACAAATTTTCTATCTATAGAAAGTTTATTCTCTCATATCAAAATTGATTACCTATAAAACTTAAAAACTTAATGGAATATAAATATACCCTAGCTAAATGTAATAAGTCATATTAGTTTTGATTTGTCATTATTTTGAATGTTACTTATAACAAGTATTGAGTAACGACGTGTATGTTGAATCTTCAAATTCTTGATTGCCCAGTACGTTAAAATTTAAAGACGAGAGTTCATGGTACTGTTTGCTTTTCAATTTATGAACACGATTAAACTTCACATATATAACTACGGTGGTTTATTCATCATTCGCAGCAGTGGTTTTATTTAATTTTACTGCTAAGTTAATGTTATTTTACGAAGACGTTTATTCATTTCTACCGGTAACACAAGGCAAGGTAAAACGACCGTCAAATTCTTACGTATCGCATAAAACTTATTAAAAAGCGGTTGACGTAAGAGTAAAAATAAATTTTAGTTTCGTGTGAATAGTTTTCCGTACACATGAAAATGCATAATGATGAAGATAAACCTTTATTACTTTCTCTCTCTCTATGTTATTGTATCACATTGTTTATTAAATAAAACAATTTATTTCGCTCATGCAGAGTGTTTGACTGTTGCACAATCGTTCCAAACCTTTTCACTCTTAGCAATAACTTTGGCTGCATCAACTTCTTTGTGGTAAGGAAGAGTTACAACCAAAAACTCGTCATAGCAAGGTCGTCCGAACGTAGCAAGGTTAAGACAACAAGCAGGTGAGACTGTTCCAGCTCCGAATAAGCTTGCTACAAGCTGATCGGCGCACCCTGTTTGCAGTTTTGCAGCACATTGCTCCAAGAAATTGTGAGTGCTTACTGGCAACGGGGGAAGAGGAACAACTTGTTCCAGATTGCGATCGGCAAGCACAGGTGATAGAATGACGATCTCGCTTAACAAGAAAAAAGCGATTAAGCAAGCGTAGCTACCGAAACCTGCCATAACTTAAGAGATTAATCTGTTATGTACTTTCTTTTCTTATTAAAAGGTGTTTGTTACGGATCCCTTTACTTTCTTGATGGTGTTGGAATGGGGGATGCCAAGCTCATTTATAAGAAGTTAAAATATAGGCCACGGCCGAGTTAAGTTTTTAAAGCGTTACATAAATTCTTTACTTTGTATTTATTGAAATTACTTGAACTGATATATAAAAAGTGTTTCAATTGATATTACGTTGTTATTACATACATAAACCTTGCTCAATCATCTTACAATTTAATGATATGATCAATTAAAACATCATGTGACAATGCCAAACATGCATGAATCGGATCCCCACTTTATGGAGTAATTTACGTAGTGGTAAACTTCTGATCCGTTACCTTATTAGTTGTCGAGATAAGTCAAAACAAAAAGCCACGTTCGGAAATTATGAAGTGTGTAGCAGGTGACACGCCCAAACCGGTTCTAATTAATTACACTAAATGCTAACTAAAACTAATTGGATCCTAGGTCAAGGATTCTAGCTACTTAACTACAACGGCAATTAAAGGGGCGCGAGGTAGATTTACCCTTCGCAAGTGCACGAGTCGTACGAGTAGTAAAGTATACACGAGTAAGGGTGATCGTTCCCACGAGGAAGGTTGTTTAGCTAACAAGTAAGTTCTAGGTGATCATTGCTTATTGAATTCCTAATTGCTAACAAGTTCACTAATTAATGCTATCAAGATCAATTTATGCTAAGATTGCAATTAACTAAGATTAAGGCTTGATTAAAAGATGATTAAGCTAGACTAAGAGATGTTAGGGAATTGATTCATTCAAGTAATCACCAATTCATTAACCAATTATTAATTAAGCACATTCACAACATTCTAAGGCATGTAATTCATTATCAATAATATTAAGCACAAAATCCATCATCTAACACATAATCTAATATCATAGATTAGTGATTAAGAGAGGATTTAGGAATAGTGATGTAGAGATTTTCTAATTAACCCAAGACATGGATTACTTAGTGAAATCTCTATGAAATGGCTAGTGAAACCTTCATACACTAAGTGTGACACATTTATGTATGAAATCTACTACCAAGTGTGTACAATTATATGTTTATGCTAGACATATCATCAACATATCATTAGAGTTCATAATACACACATACATAGCCTTAGAGAGTGAATAACAAATGGATTGATTAAATCATTGGTTTAATTACAAGAGTTACATCAATCCCTTAACAAAAGGAGTTAGTTACACATAGAAATAAATGAACTAGAGAATACAAAAGAAGAGTAAAACAAACCCATTTGGATTGGTTTCTTGGCCAAGAAGACTCCTCTTTGCAATCCAAGAACAACTTCCTTCTAGAGCAACTTGAAAAGATCAAGTCTAAGTAGCTCAAATTGGTGTTTGGCTACCTAGAAAATGATGGGAAAATGATGAAGAACACTAACTAAAGTTGAGAGAGTTATTCTCTCTCTTAATTCTACAACTAAAGTCTAATTAAAACTAAAGTATTGTCTTCTAATTAAGTGTGTAGTGTAGTATATGGTGTATATTACTTATTAACTAAGACATATAATAGATATTTTGTATATTAAGTTAAAAGATGGAAAATATCTAATAATATCTAAGTGGTAAGGTGTATTGGACAAGCTTAGTTGATAGGAGAAGCAAGTGGACGAGCTGAATTTCTTCCAGGCATTTCGGCGACCTCATGCCTTCTGGAGGGCGGGCTTGTTCCCGCCGCGCGAACCCACCTTGCCCTCGGAGTCTTCTTTCCCGCCGTCGAGCTCGCCGCGCGAACCCGCCTTCTTTCTGGCGACTTCAAACCTTCGGGAAGGCTGGCATGTGCCCGCCTTCAGAACCCGCCTTAATTTCTGGCGAATTACACAATGCACCCCTCAGCTCTTCACTAATCACCGATTCTGCATTAATTTCTCATGAATTGCACTTTGACCCCTGATTCTCCCAAATGACATATTTGCCCTCTTTTGCCCTGATTTCGCTACTTTTCTCCAGTTTGGTCCAAAATACCCCTAATGAGCTGAAATACCTGAAAAACACTTATTTACAATATTAAATACCTAAAAGGCTTGGAAAACGGTTACAAAAGCTAAGTTAGGGAGCGCTAAATGTAAACATTTGGAGCGCGATCAGCAGGATGCAAAATTTACATAAAATCGTTTCTTTTCTTTTCTTTCCTTTTCGTTATCTTTGAATTCGATATTTTACTCTTTCATATTCAAAATAATTGTTTCCAAAGGACAAAAATAAAATAAAAAAATAGTAGAATATATAAATTATTTGGCGTAAAATAATAAGTCATTTAAGATATGAAAATATTATTGTGTACGTCTATATGCTTAGGTTGTGATCGAGTCATTCGTAACTAGATAGAAAAATTATCCGCTAATGAACACCCACCCTGTTTTTTGGAAACTAATTTTTTTAAAAACAACCGTTGAAACCAAATACATAGAATTTGTTTGTTAAAAGAATTTCCTTTTTATTTATAGATAAGTTGTTATTATCACTTATTTGTTCTAATAATATACACGAAGTACTTCATTTATCCTAGAATGATTCTATCCGTAAATGTTGCTAATTTTGTCTAGAAATTAATTAACATCTGCGAGACAACAAAAACTTTCTTAACTTTGTGAAACAAGTTTATCTAACTTTCCATTTCTACGAATAAAATTTACAAATTTTCTATCTATAGAAAGTTTATTCTCTCATGTCAAAATCGATTGCCTATAAAACTTAAAAACTTAATGGAATATAAATATACCCTAGCTAAATGTAATAAGTCATATTAGTTTTGATTTATCATTATTTTGAATGTTACTTATAAGAAGTAATGAGTAACGACGTGTATGTTGAATCTTCAAATTCTCGATTGCCCAGTACATTAAAATTTAAAGACCAGAATTCATGGTACTGTTTGCTTTTCAATTTTTGAACACGATTAAACTTCACATATATAACTACGGTGGTTTATTCATCATTCGCAGCAGTGGTTTTATTAAATTTACTGCTAAGTTAATGTTATTTTACGAAGACGTTTTATTCATTTCTACTGGTAACACAAGGCAAGGTAAAACTGATGTAGGACAGTTGGCTTTAGAGTTTGAAGAAGAGATGAACAAGAAATTGTCCAAAAGAGGTGCTCCAAAGAAATGGGCATAACTTTTGACTTGGTTGTCAGATTTCCTGTTATAATATGTTTTCGGAAAGGGTTTTCAGAGCTCTACGGCATGGCAACCTGGGTTCCCTCGGTTGACGTCATTTGCATCCTCAACAGAGCTATTTAAGTTAGGTTGTCGGGCAGCCGGAGTTTTTAGTGTTTTTATTTGTTTTCCGTTTTTATTCAGTTTGAGGATATTTTAGTCTTTTTCCTTGTTTTAGGGTTTCCAGACTCTATTTAAGGCTCTTTGTTATCAGTTTCGGGATTATTCAATAATAGTATCAATTTTCGGTTTACATACATTTGTTCTTTACTGATGGATTCCAGTTTTGTTACTTTAGGGATTACGTTGGTAAACCCTAGAACTTCCATTCTGTGTCAAGTGGTTTCAGAGCATAAAGATTTGCCTTGTACGATGGTCAACAACGAAGCCGAAAAAGTTAACCCTGGTGACGTTGGTCGTAGGGATGGCGATGTGTGGGCGGCGATTGATGAGCAGCGACAGTCGATGGAGAGGTTGGAGGCTATGGTTTGGCAACTTATGGAGCGGCTGCCTACTCCCAACACCCCTACGGGCCAAGCTCCTTCTCCTATTCCTGCCCCTACCAACAGAGATGGAGTCGAGGGATTGACCCTAGGCTGCCTGAAGGTAGACGTCCGCCTAAAGCCGCGAGACATGTGCAGCATGAAGATTTCAATGATAAAGATTCTGAAGAGGATTTCATGGGTTACCAAGGAGATCGTCAACTGGACTGAAATCAACCTGATTATCGGATCCATGCAGACATACCATTGTTCAATGGAAAATTACAGATTGAAGAGTTCCTGGACTGGATTTCTGAGGTTGAGAGATTCTTTGAGTTTACTGAAGTTACGGAAGAACGTTAAGTCAAATTGGTAGCATATAAGTTGAGAAGCAGGGCTGCTGTTTGGTGGGAGAAATTACAGATGGATAGACGACGACAAGGCAAGGTTCCTATATGATCCTGGAGGCGAATGAAACAACTGATGATGAACAGGGTTTTACCTCCAGATTATGAACAAGCTTACCGAATTTACCACACTATCGGATGAGTCCCAAGGAGAATCAGATTTTACAAGGAAAAGTTGAGGAGTTAATGAAGAAGGGGTTTATTCGAGAGAGCATGAGCCCATGTGCAGTTCCCACATTACTTGTTCCGAAGAAAGATGGCAGTTGGAGGATGTTCGTTGATAGTCGCACAATTAACAAAATAACTGTTAGGTACAGCTTTCCCATTCCGAGATTGGATGACATGTTAGATATGCTAGAGGGGTAGAAATTATTTTCCAAAATCGACCTGAGAAGTGGGTATCATCAGATTCGGGTCAAACCTGGTGATGAATGGAAGACAGCTTTCAAAACTAAGGATGGACTCCACGAGTGGTTGTTGATGCCGTTCGGACTGTCCAACGCGCCGAGCACTTTCATGCGGCTTATGAACCAGGTATTGCGGCCTTTCTTTGGAAAATATGTAGTCGTTTATTTCGACGATATATTGATTTACAGCCGGAGTGAGGAAGACCATATGGAGCATCTGCGGGCCGTGTTAGAGGTATTGTCCAAAAACAAATTATTTATTTAATTTGAAAAAATGCAGTTGGATGACAGCGCGGTTACTATTCCTTGGGTATGTGGTCAATTCGGAAGGAATTTTGGTTGATGAAGAAAAGGTTAGAGCCATTCGTGATTGGCCTACAATGAAGACGGTAGGAGAGGTGAGGAGTTTCCATGGGTTGGCGACGTTTTATCGTCAATTTGTGAGGGATTTTAGCAGTATTGTGGCTCCCATTACAGAGTGTTTGAAAAAAGGGAAATTTCAATGGAGTGAGACAGCCGACACAGCCTTTGAAGTCATCAAAGAAAAACTGTGCACCACTCCTGTTCTTGCTCTACCCAGTTTTGAGAAGTTATTCGAAGTGGAATGTGATGCTAGTGGGGTTGGGATTAGAGCAGTGTTGTCACAAGAGAAGAAACCAGTAGCGTTTTTTAGTGAAAAGCTGAGTGATGCGCGCCGAAAGTGGAGTACCAATGATTAGGAATTATATGCAATTATTCGTTCTCTAAAGAATTGGGAGCATTATCTAATTCAGCGCGAGTTTATCCTTTACACTGATCATCAAGCTCTGAAGTATCTAAACAGCCAGAGGAGCTTAAGTAATATGCATGCTCGGTGGGCAACCTATTGTTAGGATTATGCTCAATAGCAAGAGTGTAATATTGTAATTAACAATCTTTTTCATATTAATAAAGTGATTTCTGGTTTAACAAATCGTATAGCATTTATAGTTTAATATTATAATTGTCAAAGTAAATAATCATAAGGTCTAAAGATTATGAGAAAAGAAGAATTGTTCGTACATTTGGATATGTATGTGGTAGACACAATTCTTTAGTTAGTCTTGAATAATGTTCACAACTTAAGTTAAAGGTTGGGCACCTTTATCTTGTTAAAGTTGTAGAATTCTTTTGCTAGCATTTGAGTGGGATCAAATGAGATATGATGAGTCTAAAATCATCGGAGTGTCTTCGAGCAAAAGGATCTAGTGCACTGGGTGCATTGAACTGGATCACAATGAAATACTTTATCTATAACCGTCAATAGATAATAGTCTTTTCATTATCAGGACAATCGGAGAGTCTATCTTAATCCTGAGATAAATGATGGACTTATGGTTGCAAGTGATATCATTTGAGTTATCGATGAGTACGATTATATCGCATAGTCTATCTTCGATAGTTTGGTGATATTCATTTGTTAATCGATAGAGGACTTCATTTATAGATATGGACATCGTGGCTCCATTTATTAAATGAGAGTATAATATCATCATATGGATGTTTTGAGGTAATTGGATATTAAATCTCAACGTTGAGTTTTCGATAGTGTCTATTGAAAACATGGCTTCTGGACAAGTCAAAATATCCAAGTTCAAAACGTGGTCATATGAGTAAATATGGTAACTTGGAGAGTTATAGGCGGTCTATGAACTCTTGGCGATTACTGATATTAATCACGAGGATACACTTTCTCCAATATGATTGTCTAGGGTATGAATGAGGAGCATCTTCCTTTTCTATCTTTATTTAAGAGTTCAGTTTTAGCTCTTTAGTGGAATGAGTTAAAATTAATGGATCGGACCTAAGTCAATCATTTGTTGATTGTGATTAGGTTATGTCTATTGAAGCTTAAATTTAGATGGCCCGCCAAGATCCCCAATCCACACGGACTTGCATGGATCACTTGATATATTCTACCGGACCAATTTAAGGGTCCATCTAGAATTGCATTTAATATATTAAGAATATGATTTGCACATTATTTAAGTAATGGGCTGCTCAATTATATTAATATATTAATGAAAGGCATGTGGGCTTGTTTCTTTTAGTAAGAATGGGTCTGGTTCACATGTGGGCTTTTTATTTAAAGTCCAATGGATTAAATGAAATAAGAAAATAATATTTGGCCCATTTATTCTAAGTGGGGCGGCAAGGGTTAATATTAACCTAATATATTATTTTGTTTCATTGTTTTAATTAAATAAGAATTAATTAATTTATTAATTAATTGTTTAATTAAGAAACAAATCTTTTCTGATCAGGAAATATATTTCCTAAAAGTAAAAGTAAAAGACTTGTTTGATAAGGAAATAAATAAATAATTTTATTTATTTAATCAAATAAGAAGTCTTTTTATTTAGTCAAATAAAAGAATAAAAGATTTATGAATTAAATTAGGGTTTGAAGTCTTAAACTAAATAGGAATTAGGGTGCAATACAAACTCTCTTTTGACTTGAGTATTGCGGCAACCCTAGTCCCTTTTAGGTTATTATTTTCGGCCACCCTAATAGAAAGAGAGAAAGAAAATTTTGCCACCTATATATGTGGACTTATAGAATTCGGCCACTCTAGGGTTTTGGGTGCTTGATTCTATTTTCTTCTTCTTCTCAATTCATAGAGAGTTTTTTTTATTCTACTAAAACATAAAAGAGTGTTAGATTATTCTTTGATGGTATACTATTTGCTTATTCATCAATAAGCTTGTGTGTACAACATCGATCTAGGTTCACGCGAGTTTCGATCATTAGATTGAGAACTCAAAAGTGACCGGAATAATCTTAGTATTCTTTTGATTGTTTTTGTGACTAACAAAGAAAAGAAAAGTTTGTTTGTCCATTCACGGGTTTGCAATTCAAATAAAAGGGAGACCACGCTCCTAGGTGATCCACGTTCGTGCTAGGATTGAAGATCTTGCGGATTACCATCGACGTAAGTCAATCGGATCACGCGACAAAAGGTATTATTCTTTTGTTAGATAATATATATGTTTAATTGATTAAAGGGTTTAAGGTTCATAAAAGGGAAAAATTTTGAAAGTCACTAAATCTATTTTTAGTCTCGCTTCCGCTGCGTGTACTACGGTATTTTTCCCTACACCTATTTGCAGAAGTTTCCGTTTGTTCTGAAGCATAAGTCTGGGGTTCTCGATAAGGTGGCAGACGCGCTGAGTCGACGTGCAAGCTTATTGGTTACTATGCAGCAAGAAATTATTGGGTTTGAGTTTCTGAAAGAATTGTATTCTGATGATGAGGATTTCGGAGAGGTATGGGAAAAGTGTGTTCTAAAACAGACCGACAGAGAATTTCATATGAACGAAGGCTATCTGTTCTGTGGCAATCAGTTGTGCATCCCGCGGAGCTCTCTGAGAGAAAAACTGATTCGAGAGTTGCACGGTGGAGGTTTGGGTGGTCACTTGGGGTGTGACAAAACTATCAGTGGGGTGGCTGAACGGTATTATTGGCCTCAGTTGAAACGCGATGTCAGTAACTATGTTCGCAAGTGTTACGTCTGTCAGACTTCTAAGGGACAGGCTTAAAATACAGGCCTATACATGCCACTTCCTGTTCCGAATGCCATATGGGAGGATTTAGCAATGGACTTCGTTTTGGGTCTTCCATGAACTCAGCGTGGAGTAGACTCTGTGTTTGTGGTGGTTGACAGGTTCTCAAAAATGGGGCATTTTATACCTTGTCGGAAGACATCTGATGCATCACATGTGGCTCAGCTGTTCTTTCGGGAGGTGGTTCGTTTACATGGTGTACCCCAGTCTATCACATCTAATAGGGATTCGAAGTTTCTTAGCCATTCTGGGTTACATTGTGGTGGCGGATGGATACTACTCTGAAGTTCAATAGCACTGTGTTGGGACCCCGGTTTACCAATCACACAGTGGAAGGTTTTTAAAATTTATTTTATTTCATAAAGAAATAATGCGATCAGTAAACCCTAGGATCTATTTTTCGGAACAGTAATAACAAAAATCGAAATCGAAATTGAAATATATATAAAAGAGAAGAAACAATTTTCTTCATACCTACGTAGGGGGCTCCTTCGCTTTAATACGATCTGCTCCTGATTTGAACCACTTGATCTTCCTCGCTATCTCCCGATAACAGCGTGTGGGCGCGTCACGGTATTCAGGAACCTGTATGGAAGAAGAAGAAGAGAAGAACTCACAAAAACAACTCTTGTTGTTTGTATGTCTTAGGTTAGGCCACACAAAAAGAAAAGCTTTTAAAAATATATATATATATTTTTTTTTTCTCTTTTGATTCTTTGTTTGCTGCACCACTTTGTTTCTCTTTTAGTGTGTTTTAGGTTTTTTGTCAGGTATCTCACATACCTAAAAATATATATCATATATATATATTATTTAAAAAACCAATGATATCTTTTACTTTAAAAACAAAATCTTTATTTTATTTTATTAATAGATATCATCTAATTTGAATTTAAACTATTTAAATTCAAAAATTGATATTTAATCAATTAAAAAAAAAAAGATAATCATATTATCCCATTTTTCAAATATAAATATCAACTAACACCCTCCATCAATAATTAATTACATAATTAAATAATCTTATTATTTAATTGTCATAATTATTAAAATCATTAATTAAATAATCTCATTATTCAATTAGTTCCCAAATAGATATGTGTCACTTTTGTAACACAATTAATTGGACAATCCAATTAATTAACCGTGACCCTTGTTACCTAAATCGATCGGGCTAGTAAGGGGACCTAATGGACCCACAGTATTTTGAGCTCCAATAATCCTTAGAAATAATTAATTAAACTCTTTAATTAATATTTCATGATTATTAACTTCGGTGTTATTCCACTAAAAACCTGAAGCTGCACTCTCTCAACTGTAGATGTTTTTACACAAACCAATAACTTTCGGTGTCCATCGATATAGCTATTACATATGGTATAATCTTCCACAAGTAGTTCATAATTAGAGGTGGGTCATAATGTCCGTTATACCCCTCTAATTATATCTTTCCTTTAAGTACCATTGATTCTCTAATGAACAATAAATCTTACATTCCTTACGGAATTAGGAGAGCGCTCATATTGTTCAAGCCCTGAATCAACCCTTAAGGGAACTACCATCTACTTCTCGTAAGAAGGAGTGGATTCCACTATTGTGTACAAACCTTCCTAGCCACAGGCCAAACTGCGATCCCAACATACGGAGCATATTGATCAGGAATGCAACTCTGACCTCACCCATGGTATATCAAAGACCACGATCTAACCTGAAGGAGTCGATAAGACACTCAGGATTAAGATCACCCACATATAGCCATCATTAGTTGATATATATGAATCTCATCGTTAAACGGATCTTAGTGAGAGATTCATATAGATCATGGCTTAGTCTTATATGATCACATCATACAAGGTACCTCCATTCTCATATCTCCATATAAATGATCCAGGATAGGATCACCGTACATTACGAAATAGACCGCAGCTATAGATTAACCACAAATAAAGTACCCAGCTTTATTTGCTATCTACGGACTCTTTAGATTGCTCATTTCAAATTGCATCCATCTGTATATGACACTCATATACTCAGTTCGAAATTACATCTGGCAATCTTGGATGTTAAGTGCACATGTTATATATTTAAAGTATGACACAAAATGAATGAATATACTACTTTTTTTATTTATGTTCAAATCATATTTACAAATTACAAGCTTTAGGGCAAAAACCCCAACACACTTCGCACCCACAGACTGACGGATAGATGGAGAACCTAAACCGAACACTAGGGAATTTAATTCGGAGCATCTGTGGAGACAAGCCAAAATAGTGGGACATGGCTCTGGCACAAGCTGAATTTGCGTATAACAATGTTGTTTATACTGCTACGGGTAAGTCTCCTTTCGCTTTAGTGTATCGGCAACCTCCTAAGCATGCGTTGGACCTGGCAAGGCTTCCCAAGGTCACTGGTATGAGTGTTGCTGCTGAGACCATGGCTGAGCAGGTTCGTGATGTTCAGGCTAAGGTGAAGGCGCGGTTAGAGGAAAAGAATGCGAAGTATAAGGCTGCAGCAGATGTTAAAAGGTGTGAGAAATTGTTTGCTGAGGGTGACCAGGTTATGGTGTTTCTGCACAAGGAGAGGTTCCCAGTTGGTTCCTACAACAAGTTGAAGCCAAGGAAGTATGGTCCGTACAAGGTGATCAAGAAGATCAACAACAATGCCTACATGATCGACTTGCCAGCTGAAATGAACATATCTCGTACTTTCAATATGGCTGACCTTTATGAGTTTAGTGATGATGTTCCACTTTATCCTGATTATAACTCGAGGTCGAGTTTTTCACAGGTGGGAGAGACTGATGTAGGACCGTTGGCTTTAGAGTATGAAGAAGAGATGGACAGGAAATTGTCCAAAAGAGGTGCTCCAAAGAAACGGGCATAACTTTTGACTCGGTTGTCAGATTTCCTAATATAATATGTTTTCAGAAAGGTTTTTCAGAGCTCTACACCTTGGCAACTAGGGGAACCCCGATTAACGTCATTTGCATCCTCAACGGAGCTGTTTAAGTTAGGTTGTCGGACAGCCGAAGTTTTTAGTGTTTTTATTTGTTTTCCGATTTTGTTTAGTTTGAGGATATTTTAGTCTTTTTGCTTATTTTAGGGTTTCCAGAGGCTATTTAAGGCTCTTTGTTATCAGTTTCAGGATTATTCAATAAAAGTATCAATTTTTGGATTACATACATTCGTTCTTTGCTGGTGGATTCCAGTTTTGTTACTTTAGGGATTACGTTGGTAAACCCTAGAACTTTCGTTCTGCGTCAAAAACGACCGTCAAATTCTTACGTATAGCATAAAACTTATTAAAAGGCGGTTGACGTAAGAGTAAAAATAAATATTAGTTTTGTGTGAATAGTTTTCCATACACATAAAAATGCATAATGATGAAGATAAACCTTTATTACTTTCTCTCTCTCTATGTTATTGTATCACATTGTTTATTAAATAAAACAATTTATTTCGCTCAAACAAAGGGTTTGACTGTTGCACAATCGTTCCAAACCTTTTCACTCTTAGCAATAACTTTGGCTGCATCAACTTCTTTGTGGTAAGGAAGAGTTACAACCAAAAACTCGTCATAGCAAGGTCGTCCGAACGTAGCAAGGTTAAGACAACAAGCAGGTGAGACTGTTCCAGCTCCGAATAAGCTTGCTACGAGCTGATCGGCGCACCCTGTTTGCAGTTTTGCAGCACATTGCTCCAAGAAATTATGAGTGCTCCCTGGCAACGGGGGAAGAGGAACAACTTGTTCCAGATTGCGACCAGCAAGCACGGGTGATAGAATGACGATCTCGCTCAACAAGAAAAAAGCGATTAAGCAAGAGTAGCTACCGAAACCTGCCATAACTTAAGAGATTAATCTGTTTTAAACTTTCTTTTCTTATTAAAAGGTGTTCGTTACGGATCCCTTTACTTTCTTGATGGTGTTGGAATGGGGGATGCCAAGCTCATTTATAAGAAGTTAAATATAGGCCATGACCGAGTTAAGTTTTTAAAGCGTTACATTAATTCTTTACTTCGTATTTATTGAAATTACTTGAACTGATATACAAAAAGTGTTTCAATTGATATTACGTTATTATTACATACATAAACCTTACTCAATCATCTTACAATTTAATGATATGATCAATTAAAACATCATGTGACAATGCCAAACATGCATGAATCGGATCCCCACTTTATGGAGTAATTTACGTAGTGGTAAACTTCTAATCCGTTAACTAATTAGTTGTCGAGATAAGTCAAAACAAAAAGCCACGTTCGGAAATTATGAAGTGTGTAGCAGGATGCAAAATTTACATAAAATCGTTTTTTTTTTTCTTTTCTTTCCTTTTCGTTATCTTTGAATTTGATATTTTACTCTTTCATATTCAAAATAATTGTTTCCAAAGAGGACAAAAATAAAATAAAAAATAGTAGAATATATAAATTATTTGGCGTAAAATAATAAGTCATTTAAGATATGAAAATATTATTGTGTATGCCTATATGCTTAGGTTGTGATTGAGTCATTCGTAACTAGCTAGAAAAATTATCCGCTAAGGATCACCCACCCTGTTTTTTGGAAACTAATTTTTTTTAAAAACATTCGTTGAAACCAAATACATAGAATTTGTTCGTTAAAAGAATTTCCTTTTTATTTATAGATAAGTTGTTATTATCACTTATTTGTTCTAATAATATACACGAAGTACTTCATTTATCCTAGAATGATTCCATCTGTAAATGTTGCTAATTTTGTCTAGAAATTAATTAACATCTGCGAGACAACAAAAACTTTCTTAACTTTGTGAAACAAGTTTATCTAACTTTCCATTTTTACGAATAAAATTTACAAATTTTCTATCTATAGAAAGTTTATTCTCTCATATCAAAATCGATTGCCTATAAAACTTAAAACCCTAATGGAATATAAATATACCCGAGCTAAATGTAATAAGTCATATTAGTTTTGATTTATCATTATTTTGAATGTTACTTATAAGAAGTAATGAGTAACGACGTGTATGTTGAATCTTCAAATTCTCGATTGCCCAGTACGTTAAAATTTAAAGACGAGAGTTCATGGTACCGTTTTCTTTTCAATTTATGAACACGATTAAACTTCACATATATAACTACAGTGGTTTATTCATTATTCGTAGTAGTGGTTTTATTAAATTTTACTGCTAAGTCAATGTTATTTTACGAAGACGTTTTATTCATTTCTACTGGTAACACAAGGCAAGGTAAAACGACCGTCAAATTCTTACGTATTGCATAAAACTTATTAAAAGGCGGTTGACGTAAGAGTAAAAATAAATATTAGTTTTGTGTGAATAGTTTTCCGTACACATAAAAATGCATAATGATGATGTTAGGTTTATAGTTTGTGTTGGCATTAATTCCATATCAAAACGTGTTTCTCTTGTAATGTTTAGTGGTTTTTATATTGAAGATTTAAGAAGACGAAGAATGTCTCGACCACAAATCATGCAAGAAGCCGGCTTCAAAGAGATTTGTACATCATTGATCATCAAAGGTAATATAAGACCTCATTTCTCTTACAAGGCTAGGCACACACTCACACATGGCATTCTTGTGTGTTCCTTCATGATTAAACATCACTTATGTATCACTTTCACACATTTGACAAAATATGCTCATGCATTCATACTATATTGGTAAAACTTTGTTTATTGCATTTTCTAGGACTATGTCTGGAAATTAGCATATGTGTGTGTCTTTGTGATTGTATATTTCCATTTTTTTTGTATTTGGACTTGAATATGATCTATTATGATTCCTTATTGAGTTCCAGTCATTTCGGTTACTCATTCATTTAATTTCGAGTCCAAACGATGTAGTTACGCTACTTTTCGTTCTCATTCGTTGAGTTGACTTCATCGTCTTTTTCTGAGATGATTTCTCAACCATTTTTCAAAGTTGTGTAGTCGTTGTCGTGCGTAAGAGAGTCATGGTTCGTAATCCAAAAACGGATTCAAAATCGGAGTTCGGATGCCCAAGATACGACTGAAGAACCGAGGGAGCGCGCGAGAGAGGCAACAGGCCATGAGGCCACTTGGCCCAGCCGTGAGGGAGGCCGTGGGCCCCACGGCCAGAGGGGCTCTATTCCCTCGTGAGGCCCACGCGCCCCCCACGGCCTGGGGTGACGTGGCCTCACCTCATTGGCCCGGAATCCCTTCTCTCTCCTCCTTGTATTTCCCTCCTCTCTCTCCATTTGATTTTTCAAGAAGCAAAAGTTACAAAATCCCGTCAGTCTTCTCCTTTACATTTTCTCATCTTCCAAACATCATATCTCCCTCATCCGGAGTCGGATTTGAGTGATTCGAATTGGAGAATGTTCATAATTGAGTCCTCTATCATTTCTGAGTGATTTGGTAGCTGATTGATCGAGTTTTCTAGTGGCTATACACTGAAATCCGAACCAGCTGTTAAATCAAAGGTATTGGACTAATCTTTGGGATTTCTTTCTTTTTAACCTTCAATTTGCTTGGGGTTTCTTCTTCTATATCTATGTTTATGTTTGGTAAAAGCTATTGAGAAAGATAGCTTGATTATCATTCTAATTGAAAGTCAATTTATAGACTAATGTTGACTAGTTTCTATGATTCTAGGTTTTACATATGTTTGTGAGTTGTATTATGATTAGAATGGCATCTTAGGTTGTTTGTAACTTGATTGAATCAATTTTGTGATAAATGACCTTGAGATTTGATTTGATCCTTTGATTAATGAAATTTAGGATTATTGAATTTTTGTTTGTGTTTTAGAGTAATCTAGGATTTGATTGATTTATATCTTGAATCCTTGCTCTATATTTTTTGCTAGAATATTGATTGATTAAATCTCATATATCTAGCATTTTATTGTATGTTA
Organism: Acer saccharum; assembly: GCA_030490815.1. Taxonomy (NCBI): domain Eukaryota; kingdom Viridiplantae; phylum Streptophyta; class Magnoliopsida; order Sapindales; family Sapindaceae; genus Acer; species Acer saccharum. The sequence goes on from CM059866.1 coordinate 108,099, forward strand.
ATTGCATCTTGATCTTGTACTTCATGAATATATTTTGATTCAAGTGTTGTATGTGTGAATGAGACTTTGAGCTTATGTTTGATGTTTCACATGCTCTTAGGTTTTATTCTTGTATTTTGCATCTAGACTTTATTACTTGTGATATCACTTGTTTATGTCTATTTATACCATAGAATGTATTGATCTCATGTTCTATGTTGATTTGATTGTTTGCATCATTTGCATTCACATGATCACACTAGGAAGTTCTTGTAAAAGGCATGAAGTCTTGGTTAGAGTCGGGGTGACTTGGATAGTCATGCATGGGAGGCTCCCTAAAGGCATGAGTGTCTCAGATAGGGAGTTGGCTATTGTATTGGTAGGCCTAGACGTATGGTTAGACATAGACTCCGATAGAGCGGGGTACACGGGAGGTGTATGCACTCTTGAGGAATTTCTAATCTACCATCGATGTTGATTTTGTGTGGTGTCTAATATATGGTGGTTTCGCATCATTGAGGGATTTCACACTTTCCAATAGGGTTAGGTAGGCTTAGACTTCACTAGGTTGGGTGAGCTAAAGATTGGTCACTTTGTGAATGTTCTATGTTTACTTTCCAATAATATAGTACCCAATGGTTGTAGTTCAACCCGTGGATGTTTCCTCCTTGGAGGTTTTACCACGTTAAAAAATCTCTTGTGTTAATTCTTCCTATCTCTATCTCTTATATTTTATTTGTATATTTTTATTATCTTGTTTCATAGTATTCACTTATGATGTATTGTGAAGCTAGACTTTGTATAGTGTGATTAGTGAACTCATTTTATTGATCAATAATCAAATGTATGAAGAGTTAAGAACATGAATGCACAAGCATAAAAGCACACAATATACTAGAAGTATAGATATGCATGAGTTGTGTGTGTGTGCAACTATGATCTCTTTAATGTGAATAAGCACAAGTGTTTTACCTTTGGAGTGCTTATCATCTTGAGGTCATGAGAGGGCCTTTGTTGAGCTTGATCACCAAAAATTAAATGCCTAAGCTACCCTTACATCACAAACCCCCAAATGTGGTTTGTCACCAAAATAAACCAATCAAACTTTGAGGAACCTACAAATTTATCCTTGCTCATGCTAGATTTAAAGGAAAGATGTATGGATTCGTGCTAGGTCAAGGCTAATAGTGTCAATGCTTGGATTCCTCCCTCTGTTTCGAACTTGTGTTTCTATATGGATGGGTTGTTTAGAGGTAATCCTGGAGATGCTAGAATTGGTGGAGTGTTTCGGGACTGTAGTGGCAAGATTTTATGCTTATTTTTGTGTTTTGTGGGGGGTTTCAGATGCCATTTTTGCAGAAATTTGTGCCATTCACAGAGGATGTCAGCTGGTGATCGACAAACATCCCTTATTTGGTAACAATATCACTATTCTTAGCGACTCAAAATCCGTAGTGTCTTGGTGCAATGGTGAAGATTTTGGGAATTTAAATTTGGTAAATTTAGTGTATGATATAAGACAATTTCTTCTCTCTTGGGATGGGCTAGAGATTAAGTTCTTGCCTAGGGGGTTTAATTCATTTGCTGATTGTCTTGCTAAAAATGGTTCTAGTGGTTGTGGGGATAGATTAGAATAGGGTGATTTTGTGTAGGTTTGTTGGTTTTTGCTTTGGTACCTTGGTACTAATGTTTGCCCTAGTTCTTGTTTCTGCATAGGGTTGGCTTGTTTTTGTGAGGCCAGTTTTGGACTGTATTGGTTGGCTGATTTTTATTAATAAAATTGCTGTTTCAAAAAAAAAAAACAAAACAAAACAAAACAAAACGGCAGACATTAGACATTAACATACTCATAGAAAATGAAGTTAAAAGAACGAAAGTGGTGGATTGGAAATGGATGCACGCCCAAATAACAAATTGATGTTAACTTTTTTTTTAAAACATTACAATAATTCGGGATTTGAGGAGGACACACTCAAACCGATAACCTTATAATGTAGAGGTGATGAGCAAATCACTGGATCAACATCATCTTGTCTATATATGTTAACGCCTTTTTCCCTTTGCCTTGGTTGCTTCCCATGCCCCATTTAACTTTATTTAACAATCAATCTTGGGGTTTTACTTTTGGTAGCACTTATCTTTTATGTTTACGCTTCCATATAAAGAGCTTGTTTAGTTAGGCTTTTGAAAAACCTCTATTGTTAAAAGATCTACTTGTTGTAGATCTATTAGAAATAGAGTTTTTGAAAAAAAAAATAAATAAATAAAAATTAGTTGTTTGGTTAGTAGACTTTTTTTTAAGCTTGGCTGGAAGAACATTCAAATTGGTGATTTCACCTTCCCCTCCTGTGTTATGCCCAACTGTAAGAAATTTATTCTGTCTCAATTCTACTATATGTACCTATATGTACCTATATGTGTATGTATATGTATGAAATAATTCTCTAGTTAGGACGATTTTGAAAAAAAAAAATCAGGACCTTTGTTTACTACATAGTGTTATATATACAAATACGTACGTATATATGCATACTTTAACACGCTTAGAGCATCATGATGGATGAATGTGTGTGTGATCGATAGTTATGTCATATATCATGCTGCATTTACCTCAACATGCTTATCTTTCATTCTTTCCCTCGTTAGGATTATAAATTAGTAAATAAATCTAAAAAGAAACTCATATTATTTAAAGACATCAAATACAATAAAGATCAACTGAATTTGAGCTTGCTCAATAGTAAACCCAAATCAATGAAATTGTATGTTTAAATCATGTCCCATTTTCCAACTCCAAATTTGTAATTTTCGAATTAAATTAATTTTTGAGAGGAAATTGAAATCTTAGGAAAACGTACGGCTATACATTGACAAAACATACTATTAAATATTATGATTTGTTAAATCAGAATTGTATGTGAATCTTTTGATGTGGAATAATATATTATAATTTTACCCCTTTTTTTTTCTAGCATTGTATGTGTGGAAATTTACATGGCGTTTCGGTGAACATACAATCACAACAAGATTGTGTCTGCCTTAAAACAATTTCGGTCATTGTTTTTATTAATCATGTGATTAACAATATCAACTTAATTAATTAATAATTATAATGGTTCATAAGGATATGATTATGATTTATGAAGTAATTGATGACGAATTTGCAGGCACTGTAAATTTTAACTGCACCGACAGGATTCCGCCACCGCCATCGCCACCGTCTCCACCAGTTCTGCCGCTGTTCAATCTATCAGACAGTCACTCTATAATATATATTTATATTTGAAGCAAGAAATTAAATTTTGGTTGAACAGCTTGTACTCTAGTGTGGTGTGGAGATGAAACCTGTGTTAACAATGATGCTGGACCCACATGCCAGTGCTTCCCGGGCTCTGCAAATTTGTATGATAATTCAGCTTTTGCTTGCCTTAAAAAATCTAAGGGGGGTGTATTCAATTAGGATTTTTGAGGACATTTAAAGACATTTTTTAAATGACAGATTTTCATGGATTTGTACAGATTTTCATGGATTTGTACAGACTCTTATAAATCCACATGGACTTTTATGGATTTGTTTAGACAGACTTCTATGGATTTGTTTAGACTTCTAAGGATTTGTTTAGACTTCTATCTCAGACTTTTATGGATTTGTTTAGACATCCATGGACTTTTATAAATGTTTGTATATATTTTTTGAATGAAAGCAAAATCCTTTCCAAAAGGCAAATTTGTAGAGCCAAAGTTACATGAAGCACGAGGAATAATATGACACATTAAAGATATGACAAAATATTTCACAAATATGAAATATGGCACACCATATATGTTCTGCTCAGTCCCTAATCAATATATAAAACAGTCAGAAAATTGCACCAGCTCCCAATCACAGCCGCAACCCACAAGCTTGCTACAACCACAAGAAATTGTTTCAAATTCCCTCCACATGCAGACTTCCTCAAAAAATGACACAGACTTTTGCTTAGGAATATTGTCAGCAACGGTTTCCATAATGTTGTCCAAAAGGCTCTCTACTGACCTTTTCTCAGACATTTTTCTTGGATTAATTATCGATGTGAAGATAATCTGTTCTGTAGTAATTATATATATTGTGGTTCTTTGGAAAAGAAAGGCAATTAATTAAGTGCAATTGTGTTCAGGATTATTTGATCATACAATCCATTGTAATCTTTCAAAAAAACTATTAAACCTTAACATGTGCTTACAATGATAGAATGTTTGATCTAGGTAAATTTGGATAAATCCCGACACACTTTGTCAATTTCAAAACAAAAAATATACAATCTCATTCATAACTCATCTTCATTGATTCTCATTGTTATCATTGTGTCCTGTATCCATCCACATATTCAAAGCTATAGTATCTCTCCATTCATTAGCCTCAGTTCGTTGTTGTTCTTGTGTTTGAAAAACTGGTTCAGGATCAACTTCATTAATTGGTTCAGGATCCACTTCATTATCTTGTTCAACAGGAAACTCGTCAGATCTACACTCCTTTCGAAGAAAGTTGTGTAGTCCTACACAAGCTGATACAAGCTCTGTTTGTGTCCTAAATGGGAATGGAGGTGCAGTCTTGAAAATTGTGAATCGTGATTTGAATATACCAAATATCCTCTCAATGACATTCCTCAAAGAAGCATGACGAAGATTGAACAACTCAACTTCATTTGCAGGGTCACGTCCTTGACCACCAAACTCTTGGAGATGATATCGAACACCTCGAAACGGAGCCAAAAATTGGCGTCGGTTTGGAAATCCACAATCCACTAAGTAATATTTACCTAATAATACAATGCAAATACTATTATCAAAAAAAAAAAAAAAAAAAATTACAATGCAAATACTTTGCATGGCCTAATGTAAAGTTAAAAAAAAAAAAAAATTACAATGCAAATAGTTTGGAAGGATTCTTTAAAAGTCCATAGAAATCCTAATTGAATACCACTGGATTCATATGGACTTTTTTAAAGTCTTTAAATGTCCTAATTGAATACACCAGGATTTATAATGTCTTTAAATGTCCTCATGAATCCTAATTGAATACAGCCCCCTAAGTGGTTTGTTGGACGAAATATTTCCCAAATGTCACAATATATATATATATATATATATATATATATTTTTAATTTTTTTTTCCTCCTTTGAAATGACACATATTGTTTTTTAACATCTTTTACTATATTAAAATCTTCAATTCTGTTTTCAAAAAAGAAAAAAAAAAAAGAAAACTTTGATTCTAATTTCATAAAAAATACATCATTTTATATCATCTGTTTGAGCGGAACCCTATTACCCCACATTTGTTTTTTAAATAATAGAGTTAAAAATAACTTTTTTAAATGAAAAAGTATATATGTTATACAAATTTTCTCTGGTGGGCACACAAATATGAGCATATTTATAGTGCAAGTGCCACCTCATCACTTTTTAAATTATCAACCACAGCTGGTTGTATGCACATAGCAAAAGTGATGAGGTGACACTTGATATAAGTATGCTCATATTTGTGTGCCCATCAGAGAAAAACTGATATATTATAAGTTTTAACTCTATTAATTTTAAATTTTTGTGATTTGTCCCCCAAACCTAAACTTCTGCGATTTCGCCCGTGTCATCTATTTACTTGTTAATTAAAATAACTTATTTAGAAAAGTCCTTATATTTTGACAACATATCATATTTGGTCCTTAATTAATAGTGTTTCTTTTTTATCAATTATTAAAATGAAAAATTTGATAAGTAAAATCATTAGTGAAAAGTTGGAATTAACAATTGTTTAAATTTAAGACAGACCAAGGAACACAAAATACAAACTTGAATATTTATTGAAAAATGGGCTTTGTTGTTGTTCATGCAGGCTCATTGGGAAGAGATTGCAATGGGCTTAGTCTGGGCCTGCCATCACCTCGCACTAAATATGGCTCCAATGTCAATGGTAAATAATCTTCTTGTTCACCTCTTCAATTTCAATAGTTTATCTTTATCATCAACCACTTTATGAACTAGGAACATAATTTATAATAATGCTATGACTATCATCAAACGATATCATTCTGTGGGTAATAAAAAAATTATTTAGTGCTAATAAAAATCTATGCCATCGTTTTTTATTTTGATAGCTGGCTTCGAGTCTATTGACATTTGGGATATATCTAGATACACTACAAATACAACTCACATATTATAAGTACGACTCAAATAAGTACTATCATTTTAAAAGAGAGATTTCTTAACAATTTTTATATATATATTTTTTAATTAAGGTAGGACATGATGATCCCTTCATTGTGATGGAGGGAACTCAATGAAGAGTTGCTAATTTGGTGAAAAAGTCATATTTTATAACAAGTGTGTCATATTACAATTAATTTGACAAAACATCTATGCAATATAATAAAATTCATGTATAATTTATAACACAATGGTAACAAATTTGTTACATGGTAGGTATAGGTAACAAGTAGTATTTTATTATTATGAATGTTAATATTAGATAAAATTTTCTAGCATAAACAATCACCTATCATTTACTTACCAAAAATATTACAAAAAATTGAAATTAAGAAACCTATTGACTATTTTGGGCCTAAAAATCTAAGCCTATTCCTGCCATATTTGGGCTTATGATAGGTCTTCTTCCAAAAATTTATTACATGAGTCCCTCACTCTCATATAACATTATAACATTTAAATAACCTATTTTAACTTCGATTAAGAAATCTAGCTTGATTAACAATACAAACCACAATCCTATAAGACTTTTAATGAGAGGACCTTAAGAACAATGGAAATCTAGCTTGCATGGAAATAGAGCAATGTCACATGGTTCAAAAATTTCTCTTGGAGATTCTCCTTTCTTGAAGGACTTTTTGGTTGATACTTTGCTGGGATGACTAATATATAAGACTATTAATTCGATTAAGATAATCCACCAAACCCATGAGATTTTGTTGCTCGTGAAAGTGGCAAGACGAGATTATTTTAAGACTCAATCTTTGCCACAATTTGTTTCTTCATTTTATTAAGGATTTTGTATTTTTTTTTTCCCATCAAAATATACTGAATAATTAACCTTTAAACATAAATTAAAAGTAGTCAACATTAAAGAGGTTTTGAGTTAAATTTGGAACATTTTCTTACATCGCTTAGTTTAGATGGCAGTGGTGCCTTTCTAAAAGTTTGATTTGACAAGACATATTAATTTAACATAATAAATTCATATTTTATTTTTGAATGTAAATTAAACAACAGTGTTTCTCCTTTGCTTGGTATAATCTCGATATTTGTTTTTTCAAATAATTATTGTAACTTTATTATATATATGAATTATAGCTCATTGTGATGTAGGACCGAATCAAACATCAAACAGCTCAAGTAAGCTTGGCACACTAACAAGTATACTACTGGTAGTAGCAATATCATCCAGATCGACTTGATTTTAAACTTCAATTGGGAATTATAGTCGATTAAGTAAGAGGTTTTTTATTCCTATTTCCAACCCTGCTAACATTGAAGCACTTGTTTTTCCATGGGTAGGTCGATGTGGGGTTACCTTGAAAAAAAAGAAGAAAAAAATTAATTTGACATGATTTTAGAGGTGACATTGATGTATTGTTTATTTATTATGATTTATGATACATAATAATTACGGTTTTGAATTTTTTCTTTTTTTCTTCCATATTTTTTTTTATTGATATAATTTTAATATATCACAAAATGATTATATATAATATATATATAAATTGTTAAAGAGATAGTGAAAGATATGTATAGCACCTTCAAAAAAAGAAAAATGAAAAAAAAAAAGAAAGATATGTATAGCTCAAACAAATACGACATAATTGTCCTTTCGTGTTAAACAAATATGCTGCTGCTCAACATATAATAATCACAGTCAATCTTCATTTCAAGCTGAAAGTTGACCGTATGTAGTGATATATATATACGGATATCGTAAAATATTTGAAAGGATATCGTAAAATATTGGATCATGGAATAAACAGAATGTCCTTTTATTTTTTTTTTATTGTAATAACACGGCCCAATATCAGAATGTACTGTTGATGAGATACAATTGTGTAAATAAATAACCAATAAAAATCATAATCAATCTTCTGTTGCATTACCTACTAAAAGACAAGTCATGATGTGCCCAAAGGAAGATCTCTAGCTAGCTAGCTCTTCTCGTCAGCGCAATTTCAAAGGGCTAATTTTTGTTTTTAGTGTTGTTTTGATTCAGCAATTCTTGATAAAAATTTTAATTTTTTCTCTGTACGTATACTAAGATTGTCTTATTAAATGCAATCATGGCATGTGCTCAAAGAAGCAGAACCCTTCTTTTGTTATATATCATGATATAGAAATTAAGTTGGGATGTTTGAACTACCCACATGTTCTTCCATGATGTATTTTGGTTCATGGCCAAAGACAAACACATGACACTTTCATTTAGTTTTCCTTAAATAGGAAAACATTTGGTTTCTTATTAATTTAGTTGGTAATTTTGGTTAAAAATTAAAACCTACAATCATTTTTTTTAATATATAATACCCAATCAAATTTTATACAAATTTTATTTTATTTTATATATATTTATATATTTTTTTATTTATCAAGGAAAATTTCCAAACCACGCCTTCCTAGAGGTTTAGATCAAATGAGAAAAACAAATTAACAACCTTATGCCATTTTGAAATTAGGTCAAAACTCCCAAATTAGGGGAATTTAATTTGGTTAATTAAGCACAAGGGAGGGCTTTGGGCCGTGGCAGGGATGAATCTAATTTCGAAATCACATAATTATATTTTGAATTTCATCAAAATTTAAGAATTTTTGGAATTCACACTTTTATCAATAAAACAAGCACAAAAAGTAACCATTTATGACAATATTTTTCGATCATCAATCATATGTGAAGGTTTTCAAAAACCATCATTATAAGAATTTGATGATTTACAAAAATCATCAAGAAGTTTTAAAGTTTAAAAACCGTACAAAATGATTGACGTTTAAACTATCAAGAAGTGTGATGTTTAAAGGGTAACCAACTCGTAATTTAATTATATTTTCTTGAAAGAAGAGTAATCAATTTTAATTTTTTAAATTGATATAATTAATAAGTAATTGGGATTTGGGAGAGGAAGATAAGTACAAGAACAGAAGCGGCCAAGGAAAGAGTGGAGGATAAGGAGCACATGTGGCCAATGGAGATTGCTTTTCCTATGAAAACTATATTTGATTTGGCTTGTGTGTTTGTTGTTTTCTTCTTCATGTTGTCTCTTGTCGTAGCTTGTACAATATAATCCCTTTCAACGTTTGTGAACTGGAATTAATTCGTTGGTACAACTAGGCATCTTGTAATAGTTTGATATACTTTGATTCATGAAATACAAACCTCTACTTTGTTTTGTTCATCACGATAATGTTCGGATATATATATATATATATATATATATATATATATATACATTGAATTTTATATTAAATTTAGGGTTTGGGAGAGAAGAACACGACTCGAATCTACAATCTCATTATATAGGTGTTAATGACAAATAATTAGACCAACCTCATCTGGTAGCGGATATTACTTTTTGGTTCTTACAGGTTTGAATTTTGAAATTAATTGAAACCCAAATCTAGTGATTATATTACAAATCCAGCCACGCCAAGACCCCAACCATTTAGTAATTATATCTGGTTTTACCGTTCAAAGGTAAACCAAAGTACCAAACCCCTTCACAACCTGTTGGGAGAGACAAAGTAACAAGGTTCAGAAATTTTCTGCCACTTGTTTGTTTTTCATTTTTATTTTTGTGGATGGAAACGCATTAGACTTTAAAATTGCACTACTTTCATAATTTTGATGTAGGAAAAATATTTCAGTGCATGCATCCGATATAGGATGGGCCTTTCTATTATAACATATGGAATGTTATAAGTTACTCATGTCACATAACATGTCATGATGTGAGTAGCAGACATATGATGAGACGATGAGATATTTGTAAATTTGTTTGTGCCACCAACGATTAATAAATTTGTTTTCGCTCCTATCACACGTGGCGTGCTCCTCTCTTTCTGCATTAGTGAATGGAGATATTTTTTACATGGTCAACTTTATAAGTATGAATAGTTTTCTCTTTATGTTATGAGAGTAGATATTTGGATTGTTCATGTTGTGTTTGATCTTGACAGATCTTATTGAAATAAATATTCGAACCACACATGTACTGCTTGATATTGACAAGTCTTATTACAACAAATTTTTGGATCGCATATGTATTACATGATCTTGACAGACCAGACTTGACCTGTTCGATATAAGATTTTTTTTTTTTTTTTTTATAAATAAATTTAAATCTCCAACAATAACGATTAAATTATTTAAAATGTATACATATTTATATTTTTTCCAGTTGTTCATACATTTTTTTCAAGCTGTTCATAGGGTGCAATTTGTAACTTAACTCCTTCCCTTAGGGCATGTTTGGTGCATGTTATGGGATGAGATAGGACTAATTTTAGTCCCATCTCCCATGTTTGTTGCTAGCATGAGATGTGATTATTTAATCCTATACAAGTAATTTATCCCACCAATGTGGGACTAATTAGTCCTACCACAAATAGTGGGACTAATATTAGTCCCACCAATTTATACTTTTTTTTTTTTTTTTCCTCTTTTCAATTTATTTTATTTTTTATGTGATTAAAATTTAATTATATTTTCATAATTAATAAAATATTTTATTTTAAACATTTTAAAAATAATAATTTTCAATTTTAACAAATAAAAATAAATATAATTTCATTTAAAACTGGTTTTAAATACTTTAATTTTTTAAATTTAATTTAAAAAATTATTTTAATCAGTCCAATTCAATGCAACCATTGTATCCAGGTGAGGTGGAGCTATTTAGGCTCATATTTAAAACAATTCTTCTTCTTTTAATATTTTATTTATTTAATATTAAAAAAAATATTATTTTCTTTAATATTAATTTTAAATATTTAATTATTTAAAAATAATTAATTATTTAACAATAATTTAATTTATATTTATATTAATTAATTTCACAATGTATTAAATATATGATAAAATTATATTTTTATCCAATCACATACCACACCAAACACGAGATATGACTATTTTAATCCAATCTTATCCCATTCAATCCAATCCCATGAAAATAATTCTATCATATCCCACGCACCAAACGAGCCCTTAATTCTTTTGGTGTAATATGACAAATACGTAAATCAATACTAGCCCATATTATATCTTATCGGAGGATGACAATAAAGTGGATTGAAGATGAATACCTCAATATTCATTCCTGTATCCAATTGAGATATAGATTGTTATCCCCAAATCCATCTTTGTTTTTTAAGTAGGCAAGGAGGATCCCCCTGAATTGAGGTAGAGATATCTATACCCGCTTCGTCCATCCTTATATCCAATAAAAAAATATTAAATATTTATATTTTATATGACAAAAATATAACCAATATTCATAATCGTACATTTTAAAGATATTTAAAGGGGGAAACGAATATGGATAGATATTTCAAAAAATTTCATCACATTAAACATTCTTGGTAACTCCTTAAGAACCAACCATAAGAATGAAAAATTTAAAATAATAATAAACTCACACGTTTGACTAAGGGCTTGCTTGATTTTTCCACTTAACACTTAATGACACTTAATGACACTTAATGTGTTCTATTAAGTTGTTTTGTTTGATATTTTAAGTGATAAAATCACTTAAATAACTATTAAAATCACTTTTTAATAAAAGTGAAAATTTTCCACTTTTCACTTAACTAAAAACAACTAAAATTTATACCAATTTTATATTCCCAAAACTATTCTCACAAACAAAATATATTTCTAATTTTTCATTCTCTCATGATCCTAGCCATATGAATATATGTATATATATATGTATATATATATATATTCTGTTTTAAAAAAAAATGAATATATTTTTTTCTTCTCACCTTTAAAAAAAATTAACAACCACAAAACCTAGTTGCTTCAGGACTCAAACAACTATATTGGAATCCAGATTTATAGCTTTATTATGTTAAGGACTATTTATTTTTATTTTTTTCATAATTTGAAACTGAAGTGAGGGCTTCAAACTATAATTTTTTTTTTTTTTTAAATTACTTGTTTTTTTTAACTATTTAAATCACTTATTATATATTATATTTTAATACATTAAAATGTAAATATATAACAAATAATAGTTTAAATTGCTTGCTATAGTTAAAATGTAAATATAGAACAATAACATTTGAAAGGGTATAGATGTAAAAATATTTATTTTCATATATTTGTAACTTAAAAAAACAAACAATTTACCATTTATATTCAGTTTTTAGTATAAAAAAATAAACATATTTTTCAGTTTTCAGTCTTCAGTACAATTCAGTACTGTTGAGTTTTCAGACAAAAAATTAAACACAACCTAAGTTTGTCTCATTGAGATTATATTTATAAATTAGCTTTAAAAAAAATTAAAAAAAAAAAAAAACTAGCTTTTATGTTATTAGGTAAGGAAAAAAACTTATTTATATAATTAGAGTTAACAATTAAACAATAAAATATAAAGTTGTTATATTTATAAAATATTAAAATTGATGCCAACAGGGGCGTAACTCAGCTGGTAGATGGACAAGCTTAGGGTTTGGGTAAATGACTCCCAAGTCAGCGGCTCGAATCCTACCAATGGCAAAAGCTTAAAAAAAAAATTACCTAAAATTAATAACAAGGAACGGGTGAAACGAATATGAAATGGACTTCGTTGTAATAGTATCCATTTCTATCCAAATAGCGCAAATCCTTGCAAATATATGTACTGTATCAATACAGGATTTTGCCGTCCCCATTTGGATGGATCTTACGATGCATATTGATCTATGTGCCTAAAATTAAAATTATTCGACAATATAAAATAAAATACATTATTATATTTACAATAATAGCATTCGATCCCATGATATTTTTAAAGAGTTTGTCAGAATTTCAACTTCCAACATTCCATAAAAAGAAAAATATTATATACATAACAAAACATTCCAAAAAATATATTGATAAATACTTGGTGATGATCATCTCGATATTTAATTTGGTTCAAAGTTCTATATAATTTTATATGCTTTCTTTAGGAAAAATTAAAAAATTGAGAGGGTGGAATTCGCCCTTATCTGCCGACAGGCCCTACACCAGTGATCCACGTTATTATATTTATCATACATAATACAAATTTAAAGTTCTATCTATATGTTTTCATTGAAATTCGTACACATTGAACGGTGGTAAAATATAATAAGGTTAATGAGTATAGTTCTTTTTTTGGAATTGTTAGTGTAATAATTGTTAGCTCATTACATTTCAGTCCAATATATTATTTTAAAAAATGGTTAGTGTTTAGCTGTGCCCTTAGGACACATGTTAAAAACATAAAAATTTCTTTTATAGAAAATTCAATCACTGTATTTATTGTAAATACTGTAGTTGACTTACATATATATTAGCTTTTGTGTTTTTAACCTATATTGCTATGCCTTTAGGGCACATATTAACATTACCTTAAAAAAAATTCAATATATCTTCTTTTAAGTCGTGTTGTACTTTGTACATCTCTACCCCTCGTTTGTGAGAGAGTTATATCAGTATCATGCATGTAGTGTATGTTTTTAACCGGTCAGAACTCTAATACATATAGGACTTTGATCCAAAGATTTAAAAAATATATGGTTTTAGATTTCAAAAAAAAAAAGAAAAAGTTTTAAATTTTAAAAATTGAAAAACCATTGCAATGTGCAAAGGTCCATAGCTTTGGTTGCTGAAGACTTACAATCTCCATTAATCTATCAAAACTTAGCACCTTGTATATATTGTCCCACAATTGTCTATAAAACCACAGTAAATGGTGGAGATCTCTCTTGGTGTTGGAAGTTGACTTCTTCCGATTATAGAAGTAGTCATCTAGATCACGGTGTAATGTTATCGTGCTGTAGTGTTGCTTAATCTAGGTTCTATAAATGATATGGTAAAAACAAATTACTTACCATATTTTTGTGTTGATTTTGGACTAATTTTTTTTTTTTTTTTTTTTTTTTTTTTTTGGAATTGTGTAGCATTATTGTTATACAAATACTATATGATAGCATAATCATTTTGATTATTAATATAAATGTTTAAATCAAGTTTTTTGTTTGTTCAAATGTTTAAAGGTCCAACGTTACAACAATATATATATATATATAATTTTGCTCTCCTCAGGACGACCTGATTTTATTTATATCAGTTCCACAATTACCAACCATTAGATTTACATACTTCAACTTAGTCAAAATCTTATTAAACTTAATCAATAACTCACAAGTCTTGTCATAAACTTAAAAGTTCAGTTTGGACATGAAGAGAGAAAAACTATATATATATATATATATATATATATAGTCTTTTTATTGTCAGTTCGTCTTGACAATAAATATATCAGGACGAAAAATGTGGACCACAGATTATGGAGAAGTTTTGACAAGTGCATACACTTTGAATCAAAGTATGTAAATCTAGTGGTCCACATTCTTCGTTCTGATATATTTATTATCAGGACGAACTGATAATAGAAAATCTATATATATATATATATACATATTGAAACAACATTCTTCGTTCTGATATATTTATTATCAGGACGAACTGATAATAGAAAATCTGTATATATATATATATATACATATTGAAACAACATTCTTCGTTCTGATATATTTATTATCAGAACGAACTGATAATAGAAAAAAAAAATATATATATATATATATATATATTGAAACAGCAATCTTTATTGAAGAGAAACAAAAGGGAAGCACCCCCAACAACAACAAAGAAAGAGCAGAACATGGCAGCCATATATATATATATATATATATATTCAAGTCGGTGCGCACTAATATAACTTCATATATATATATATTGAAACAGCAATCTTTATTGAAGAGAAACAAAAGGGAAGCACCCCCAACAACAACAAAGAAAGAGCAGAACATGGCAGCCATATATATATATATATATATATATATTCAAGTCGGTGCGCACTAATATAACTTCGTCGGTGCGCACTAATATAACTTCGTCGGTGCGCACTGATATAACTTCATCAATACGTTGGATGTGGACCATTTGATTTACATATTTTAACTAAAAGTGTATGCACTTGTATATATATGACAAGATGAGGTTGGTCTGGTGTAAACCCCTCACACCTAGGGATGGGCATTTATCCCCGGGTACCCAAATCCCCACTCCCCCATTCCTATTCGGGGGAACTTTTTGGGGGGAAATGGGGAAATGGGGGGGAGGGGGGTGATGGGGATGATTTTTATCCTCAAATTGAAATAGGGATGGGGATGGGAAGACCCCTCCCCCTCCCCAATTCCCTATTTCCCCCACAAATTAACGGAAATGGGGATAGGGATGGGGAGAGGTTCCCCCATCCCCATTTTCCCATTTCCCCCAAACCTTATAATATATATATATATATATATATATATATATATATATATATATATTTTAATTTTTCTATTTTACTAAGTATATATACTTCCTTATAACATTAAACCTAACCCTAAATCCTACAACACCTCCTTCAATCCATTTACTATTTTACTAAGTATATATACTTCCTTCAACCCATTCAATTTAAGGACTTTTTATTTAATTAGTGTATGAATTATTATCATGAAATAACAACATTTGAATTTGTAATGGATTGTGTGTTTTTTTAGTATGTAATTTTTAGTTAAACAAGAGAAATAGGGAAATGGGGAGATGGGGGAAACAGGGAAATATGGAGAAATGGTGAAAAATGGGAAAAATGGGGAAATTTTTTTTTTTTTTTTGGGGGGGGGGGGGGGGGGGGGGGGGGGGGGGTGTTGTGTGTTTTTTTAGTATGTAATTTTTAGTTAAACAAGAGAAATAGGGAAATGGGGAGATGGGGGAAACGGGGGAAATATGGAGAAATGGTGAAAAATGGGAAAAATGGGGAAATTTTTTTTTTTTTGGGGGGGGGGTACTTATATCCATCCCCATTTCTTTCATGCCCATCCCTACTCACACCTGTGTCACAAAGTTGTAGGTTCAAGTCTTCCCCCCTCCCTCAAAAATCCCGAATTTATGTAATAGTGTAATACTTAATAAATATAGTAACTATCAAGTGAGATATACCTTACTTTAATTTCGGTAAGAACCTTGATAAAATCACATCTATTTTTTATAAATTTTGATCTGAATTTTTATGTGGATGCTAAGTTCATTGAAATGTACGCATGAATAAAAATTTGAAAATTTTTCAGTACTAGAACTAGAACTTTCTTTTATTTATTTATTTATTTTAATTTTCCTATATTTCTCTCATTTTTCCAATGCCTAAAATTCTCAAATTTTATTCATAGGTAGATTTCATTAAACTTATCATCCACAAAAAAATTTAGATCAAAATTTATAAAAATTGATGTGATTTCATCAAGGTCTTTTCCGAAATTAAAGTAAGGTAGACCTCACATATGTTGGGGATAATCCTACGCTGTGCCTAATATACGCTCATAACTCATAGTAAATAATAACGTCAATAAGCAGAAAAATAGATGAGAGAGAATAAAACAATCACAACGTACAAGATATACGTGGAAAACTCAAAACGGGTAAAAAACCACGGGCCGTCAGGACGACAGAGAAAATTCCACTATATGATATACTGTTACAACCATATACTCCAGGATTAACTCTCTCACCTCAACCCCAAACCCCACTTACAAGATCCTCACCGAGTACCCCACAATATCCCTTATGTCTCCCCTAAATATCATCCACGGATCTCTAACTTGATACATCGATATTCCCTTGGAACCCTCCCCGGATATTGCCTTAGGTCTCCCCTGGATCTCACTCACACTCTCTGACGTTTACATGGTGTTTTTTTCTCCATACAAATAAACCTAATTACAAGGTTTTATTTATACTAGTTACAAAGAGTTTAAGATAAAAGGAAATCCTACTTCTAAACGTACAAGACTTACTTGTTCCACATAAATACTATTTCCTTTTATGACAAGTCTTCTTGTAGGGAGTAAATCTTTTTCCTTAAAGCACAAGAACTTCCAAAAGAATACCTTTTCCTATTATGTGCAACATTCCCGATCTCAGCAATACATCGTCTTCGCCGTATTGGTCACGGTGTGCACCCTGCTTCCAACACCACGAAACAATTATGCTCCTGACCGCTCTTGCCACCGCTGTGGCTTTCACAGCGCCATTCACAGTGCTCTCCACTGATCTTCGACCGCTCTCATTACCGCTGTCGAAATCCACAGCGTACATCACAGCGCTATACCGCTGTGGGAACCACTGTCAAAGCCACAGCGCAACCCACATCGGTTTGCTCCATTCTTTCGTTCTTCTAGTCTTCGACCTCCCTCAAACACCACCTTCAACTTCCAAACGTATCCCACGTCTCCAGGAAGCTTTACATCAGTTAAGCCTTGTTTGGTTCACATTTGGTTCACTTAGGAATACAAGTCAAAACCTAACAACGTACTCTATATATAAATATATATTTTGAAGTATTACAACTATTATAATTGAACAATATATGTGGGGTCCGGATAACTATTCCTAAAAA
Organism: Acer saccharum; assembly: GCA_030490815.1. Classification (NCBI taxonomy): domain Eukaryota; kingdom Viridiplantae; phylum Streptophyta; class Magnoliopsida; order Sapindales; family Sapindaceae; genus Acer; species Acer saccharum. The sequence continues at coordinate 125,789 of CM059866.1, forward strand.
CCAGAAAAAAACTTTCCACATATGTTTGTAAGATGCGGATGGTGAGACTCACCACCATTATGAGAGGGAGGTGCATTACTATCTCTACCTAGAGGGAACGTGCATGTTACGACAAAAATATTAATATAACGATAAATAAATACTTGGTGATGGATTGGCTTGTCAATATAATATTTAATTAGGTTTATATTTCTATATAATTTGATAAGCCTTTTTCTACCTGCGGCCACTAGGGTGGACGTACTTTATATTTAATATAATTGATGATATTCTCTATATTTTAAATTTGATAGAAATTGAGACCGAAGCGGTTGATTTTTAAAATTTAATAAATAAAAAATCCCTTTGTATTGGTTTTATTGGATCAATATTAAGGCAAAAACAACTTTTTTGAAAACCGAAAAAACCCTCCCCCCACCGTCAGGGGGCAGAGCCAGAGATATTAGTTTGTGGGCTATTATACTAAACCAAAATTTTTTTAGGAGTGTCAAAGTCAAAATATTTTAAAACTCCGTATAAATTGAAACAATAGGGACTATTTTGATAGTAAATGAAATAATAATTAAGTACTAAATTGCCTAATTCTGTAAAATTTTGGATTAAATTGATAATTTTGAAACAATATGGAAGACTTTGATATTTTATCTTGATTTTATGTTTTTGTATTTGTAAACCTGACATCGAATGAGTCAAGGTTCTACCATAACTTATCGAGATTAAACACTATATTACCAATCCAACATGGGAAAAAAACTCCACACATATTTATAAATGTAAAATGCATATTGTAATGAAACCATTCACCATTAAAATGAAAGGGATCAAGGTGCACAATACCCGAGCTAAGTGGGGATGTTCCCTTCCCTTGATTTCAATTTGAAGACATAAGTTCAAAAGAAAAAGGAAAACATGTGTGGTAAGTAAAATTAGAGTGCATTCGTATAACAATTTATAACATAAGTTGAGTTTTTTGTATATATTATTTACGGTGGTGATGAATTTTTTTTATACAATTTGTGGTGTGGTGGTTATTCAAATCTGAGACATTAAGCTTTAAATTGTTTAGCATTATAAAGTTTATAAAAGAGTAATATTAGAATGACTCCTTTAGTAATTCAAATAAAGTATTAGGTAAATTTTGAAATCATTTAGATGTGAGAAGATAAGGAAGTTAGGGTATTATTTTAAAATTAAGAGGTCCACTTTCATTTCTGTAATTTAATATGTATGCACATGAATGTTAATAGGAAGACCCAACCGAAATTCAAGAATCCCAATATTCTAAAGTGACAAATTTTAGTAGTGGAACTGATCTACAAGATTATAATATTAATCTTTATTTATAAAAAAAATTAAAAAAATTCTAGCTGTCCATTCAACATCCCAAGCAACTATATACTTGTAAAAGGGTAAAAATAGACGTACAATTAATTGAATGCAAAAGCTAGGATGTGGATGATCAGTTCGCTCTTCATAATTTTTGCAGAAGAAAAAAAAAATGTGAAAATCAGAACATTAATGCTGCAAAGTAGAAAGAACAATAAAATAATAATTCATTAATCTCTATAAAAAATCATGGTAGTGGTGAAAACTGAAGAAAAATATCTGTACGTGATGTGTTGAATTACTGTAAGTTTTATAATTAAATAAGAAATTGAAGATAAGAAGAAGACAGACCGCCCCAGCTGAGCACATTTTGTCCTAATCTTTGCAAATCTATCATCATTCCTTCATTTCTAGGGGCTTCCACACTTGATTTGGTAATTGGTATCTACACCATGCATGTGATTGGTTAATTATTTGAGCCACAATAATACAAAGAATGCCAATATAATAATCAATAATTAAAATATACTGGCAAAATGAGTCCAAAACTTGTCCATCATGATTTCAAAAAAAAAAAAACTTGTCCATCATAATTTTCTCATTCTTGGGTCTGTCTTTGTAGACATCAAAAATGGAAAAAAATAATTGGTGTTGCTTTCACTCGTAAGAATATAAAAAATATTAATGAAGGGTACATATTAAGAATTAGGAAAATGAATAGAAATTTAGATTTATTCTTTTAAAATATAAAAAGTTGAAAGAATAAATATGAATTATTTATTTCATTTTAAAATTTGAACATATACACTTAGATCACATTTCCTTAAAATAATATATATATTTGTAGATATGAAATGACATGAGACATTGAGTGTTTAAATCAATATATTCTTAGCATTTGAGACAGCAAATCTTAACTCTTTTATGTATTTGTTTTTTATTTTTATTTATTTTTATTTTTTTTATATACGACATGCGATATGACGACAATGAAGCAATATGAAATGGCTGGGTGGCAATTTTGAATTCTTTCATGGTTTATATATATAATGACAGTGAAACAATATAAAGTGGTATGTGACATTGAGTGCTTAAATCAATCTATTCTTGGTATTTGAGGATGGCAATTCTTAACCTTTTCCTGAATTTTTTTTATATACCACATATGGTAATGGCTACTGAACTTGGGACATTATGAATGAACGCTCTTTACCACCAAACTAAAGTGGGCGGTGGTCAAAATTTGGGATTAAAGTATGAGATTTCAACCAAGATAATAAGTGGGTCAAATGGTTTCAAGTTCAGGCTCACACTATGCTACCATTAATACAATTATATAGTCAAGTAGCTTAGTCAACAACTTTTGGATAATATATTTGTCTTGAAATATTACTAGGATGGCCCAACCTGATGGAGACACGTGGCGAGTCTTAGTGGGACTCTCCTCCATGTTGTTTTTCCAATCTTGTTGTAACAATATATTAATTTGGAATCTGAATGTGACTGAAGTGATCCTATTGGATTATTCTGCACTGGCCAATGTGTTATGTGCTGTTCCCAATTGCCCATATGAATATGGCTAGCTATGCTAAGTGGCAAACAACTCAATGCTCATCAGTCATCAATCATTCTTGCCATATCTAACTGTTGTGGGTTCTTATCATTGACAAAGATTGCATTTGCTCCTTTTATTTTATTTTCTTTTGTGTTTTATCTTAAAAAAATAGTGCAGTTTCATCTTAAAACACAAATGCAATTCAGGTGCTCTGGGTGGTTGTAGTTATGGTTGAAAAAATTTATAATTTTTTTTTTTGAAGAAAAAAGAAGAGATATTTTATGCCCTATATATATTCTCTAGGTCCTGATGTTGACTTTATAGCTGAGGATTACTTTTTTATGTATTTACAGAACACTTATCATGTTGCTCCACTTTTGTTAGTTATTTCTTCTCTCAAACTTATGCATTTTTTGAATTTCAATTCATGGTGGGGAAAATGTTTTGGCTTTTTGGTCTGAATATTGGAAAGAGTAATGCTAGATTTCCTAGTTTTTTTTTGTTTTTTTTGTTTTTTTTTCAAATTCTTTCCTAAATGATGTTGGCACATGAGGTATCAACATCACATCACTCACACGTAATCTCTTGATTACAAGATGTTGACACCTCACATATCAACATCATTTGAGAAAAAAAATTGAGAAAAATTTTAGGAAGACTAGCATTACTCTATTGGAAAATAGTGGGTATAAATTTGTGATGAGATGACAAAGACAAATTTTGCATAAAGTTTTACCTCCCCAATTTGGCTCCACTTCTCTATCAAGTCATTTTCTGATACATAAAACCGAGATATATGGTGTCTGGCATAGCCTCTTGCTTCTTTTTTATTTTGTTTTGTTTTGTTTTTTAATATACCATCTTTGTGGGATAATTCAAATTTGAGACATTTGCCAGATTGAATGAACCCTTTTTTTTTCTTACTCATGTAAGTAAGTGTTTCACTTACACTTAGAAAAAAAAAAAAAAAAAAACCAGGGAGAACCAAGGTTAGGAGATGATCCTAACTTGAGAAATATTCTCCTATTTTTACCTCTCTCAATTGCTAAACTATTACAAAATGAAAGAGAACAAAAATGCATACAAATGCGAAGCTTACAGAAAAGTTTCGTGAAGAAGCAATGCTCGAATGAGTAGACCACCATGCATGAGATAATCTTAGATTACCAAGGCAATTGCCGGCCACTTGGTCACCTTCTCCAAAACATTAGAAATTTATCCTTATTTAGGTGTAATTTATCTTTTATTTGTTGGGATTTGTTTTCTTAATTATATAATTTGTTTTGGTATTATTTAATTTCTAGAGTCGATGTATTTGAGTAAGATTATGACTAATAGTATTCAATAAAATTTATTGTTTCTCTAAAAATAAATTATTTGACTTCCGTACAATATACATTCACTTTTAGCAAACTACGTGGCTGCTGTGCACTATCCATATCACTTCTGAGATGAGAGTTTGAGTCTCACATTTTTCTATTAAATCATAAAGTAAGAGGAGACTTTTCTTCTTATCGTGGGAGTTACATTCCAGACCATAGTTGTAAAAGTTGATCTCACTGGGTCCTGACTGATCAACCCTACCAAATTGGTGTTAGATTTCAAATACACAAGCGCTAAAATTGTCATGTGCATGAATTTCACACGTTTATTTTTGTGGGATATTCGATTGCAGAAGGTTGTGCTTCTTCTGAATTTGAGAATAGTCATTTTGCTAATGGTAATAAGAGAATGAGGTCCCTTATTGAAGATCATTTGTAATGAATTTCAGAAAAAAAATATTATATAATATAAAAATAGCTACTTCTCATGAGTAAACGACACGTGATATCTATTTAATGTTATTAATAAATTGTTTATTTTTTTTCATTTATATAATATAATAAAAATAGTTTCTTTCAACCAGAAATTGTTATGTGTCCCTTTATTAATGTTGTTATTATATCATACATAATCATATCATATCATATATAATATATAATACAATAAAAATAGTTTATCATATCGTATATTATAATTTAATTCATATCATAATATATGCTTTTAATTATATATCTTCTTCTCATCTGTCAAGTGTCCCATTATATTAGGGTATTATCACTAATAAAGTCTCAACTTTTTCATGAATTGTCACATTTTTAAATGTCTTTGCCATATTAGTCATTTTAGTCCCTTATTTTTTCAAAATACATCACTTTAGTCCATTTGACCAAAAAACTAACGGTCAACTATAACATAATGTGTAAAAATACAATTTTACCCTTTAATGTTATTTTTAAATTTGTTTTTTTAGTCCCTCTAGTTTCAATAATAGTTGGTTAACCCCTGAAAAAAATTAAAACGCCTCCATCAGTGATAGAACCTTCATCCTTAAAGTTAAAGGCCACAAGCTTTAACTAGCTAAGCTAATCTAGCTGATTGTTGAAGGTTTGTTGATTTAAATGTACATACAATTATATAATTTGTTTAAACTAATTTAAATCTATTTATGTAATTTAAACTAAACTCATATTTAATAATAATATATAAAAAAATATTTATGAAAATGAAAATGAAAATAACAAAAAAATGAAACCTAGAAAATCCAGAAAATCAAAGCCCGTAATTTTTTTTTCTTTCTTATTTTGGATTTTTTTTTCTTTTTCAAAAATATATTATTTCAATTTGATAAAAAAAAAACCCAGAAAATCAAATCCCATAAATTGAAAATTTCCTTTTTTTTTTCCCTTTATTTCCTTTCATTTTGTTATTTTCTTTTTCATTTTCATAAATATGTTTTTATATATTATTATTGTATATGAGTTTATTTTAAATTATATAAATATGAGTTTATTTTATTTTATTTTTTTTGTTGATTTTTTTTTTATCAAATTGAAGTAATATATTTTTTGAAAAGGAAAAAAAATCCAAAAAAAGAAAGAAAGAAAAAAAAATTACGAGCTTTGATTTTAAATTATATAAACAGATTTAAATTAGTTTAAATTAATATTATATATATATATATATATATATATATATATATACCTTTAACAATGACCTAGACTAGCTTAACTGGTTAAAGCTTATGGCTTTTAACCTTAAGGTTGAAGGTTCAATCCCTGATAGAGGCGTTTTAATTGTTTTTTTCAGAGGTTGATTAACTGTTATTGAAACTAGAGGGACTAAAAGAAAAAAAATTTAAAAATAAAATTAAAGGGTAAAATTGTATTTTAACACATTCTGTTATAGTGGCCGTTAGGTTTTTGGTCAAATTGACTAAAGTGATGTATTTTGAAAAAACAAAGGACTAAAGTGACTAATATTATAGCAAAGACGTTTAAAAATATGACAATTTATGAAAAAGTAGGGACTTTAGTGATAATACCCCATTATATTTCACTTTTGGTTTTTCTTTTTTCCAATAATATATATATATTTAAGATGAAATGTTTAATTTTTTTTTTGTTCATTAAATTGGATTGATCAAAAGGGGAAAAGCATCACAAGAGATCATAAGCTGAAAAACCCTAAGGCAGTATCCATAAATAAATAAATAAAGGAAAAAAGAAACAAAAGAATCCACAAAGCAAAACAAAATAGAGGACACAGCCCCCCAAAACCCAAAGGAACACAAGCCAAACAAGAAAAAACAAAACAAAGAAAATCTGAAAGATTCTCTACCCATACAGTCATTACCTACTAACCGAGAACAGAACGAAGGAGTGGAGGACCACCACAAATCAGAAGGAATATCCAAAGCGTGCTTAGAGAGAGCATCCGCCACTTGATTACCTTCCCTGAAGATGTGAGAAACCTGGAACTCCATATACGAGATTTGATAAATACAACACTGCCAAGCTTGATGAACACACTAGGTAACCGTATCAGACCTATCAAAAGAAGTTGAACATTATAAGAAGAGTCACTCTCGAGCCAAATTCTATGCCAACCCAACTTCCACACATAATTAGTGGCTAAAGAAGAAGCATGAGCTCAGCCTCAAAAGCAAAAACCTGATCAAATGGGGATCGCAAACAGGCTTTAACAAAATCTGCAAGTCCAAAAAACACCCTTACAACACCGCCCCCCCCCCCCCCCCCCCCCCACACACACACACACACACACACACCTGGAGAACCCAAAGCAGCCCTATCCTTATTAACCTTGATCCACCCAGGAGCCGGAGGTGATAAACACACTTCTGATAACCAAAGCCTTACCAGGACGACCACTGAGGCCAAACCGACGGAGGATCAGCAATTATCAACACAGTTACGCATACAGCCGATCCTCAAAAGGTTTGTATTATAAATAGAGCGACAAACAAGAGAAAGAGCAGCCCTGAATTCAACAGACTTCCCATAAAAAAATCCACTAGTTATGGGAATACCACACACTCTAAACCATTGCATGAATGACAGCTTTCCACAAAATCCTAATCTGATCATTGAAAGAAACATACATGGCTTGATAGAAAAAAAGCCCCAAGTATTAATGGAGACACGTCTCTGAAAAGCAAAAAAAAAATCGCCTCCCAAAGAGCAGCAGCAAGAGAGCACTTAAGAAAAAGATGGTCAACAGTCTCCGAGCTGGCGCCACAAACACTACATCTGGAAGCTAATTGAAAACCGGACCTACTAAGATGATCTTTAGTGGGTAATCTATTAAGAAGAAGACATCAAGAAAGGAAAGAACGAGAATGAGGGATATAGCGAGACCAGACATCCTTCCACCATGGGACCTGAGGAATATCATGAAACAACCTAGAATAAGCCGCCTTACAAGTAACTCTTTCATCCTTAGAATGAGGCCACACCAAATCATCAGACACTGGAGAAAGAGCAATTTTCTCAATTCGAAAACAGAGATCCGAGAATCTGGCACAAAAACGATCTTCCAAATCCCATCTACTATCCCGAATGAAGTCCGAAACCCTAGCATGAAGATGTATGACCACGAAATCAGGAATACCAAGAAGATCCACAATGGGCACCCCAAGCTAATTATCACGCCAAAAATCTCTTTAGGAGTCTTTCCCGATGAGCCAGATACCATCCTTAAGGAGCCTAACGTAGTTAGACTTAAAAAAAAGTCCAGATGGAGGAGGTGGTATAGCCTCCCTAAGGTTTCTGCAACTGATGAATATATCTCTCACAAAAAAAGTGAAAGCAAAATTGTTAGAAGTTATAAACTTCCAAGTAAGCTTCCGAAGTAAAGAATCATTCAACAACGCCAGATCTTTCAAACCAAGACCCCCCAAAGCATAAGGTCTACAATAATGTTTCCAGTCAACACGGACCAACTTAAAGTCCTCACAAGAACCAGTCCATTAGAAATTTTTGATTTTCTTAGTAATCATCTGGATTAAGGAAACCGGCCACTTGTAAACCATAAAAGAATGAACAAATGAGCCAGTAATCACCGAACGAATTAGAGTAGCCTGGCTAGCCATAGAAAGGGACTTACCTTTCCACCTAGTAAACTTAGACAAAATCTTATCAGTAATGAGCATTAAAGAGATTTCCTGGGCTTGCCCCGGAACAGAGGAACCCCCAAGTAAGAAAACGGAAAATGACTAATCTACATCCCAACTAAGGACTGAAGAGAACTAATCCGAGCAGGAGAAATAGAGGAACCAAAAAATATGGAGGATTTACTCCAGTTAACAAGTTGGCTCGAAATGTTGCCATAAACATGGAAAACATTCATAACATTCCTCAGATTTTTGGTCGTGCCCTTGCAAAAAATCAGCACATCATCGGCATACAACAAATGGGTGGGAGCAGAAAAACCCCTCAGAGAGGATATAGGTAGAAGACGATCAGACACCACCATTTTCAAAAGTAACCTACTGAGAAAATCCTCTGCAATACTAAAAGAAGAGGATAAAGGGGATCCCCCTATCTAACCCTATCGTGCATCTAAAATAAGCAGCCGGAGAACCATTAATCAAAACCGACAGTCTTGAATAGCCAAGAATGCTATCAATTCAATCTATGAAGATCTGAGAAAAACCAAAAGCTCGAAGAACACGACCGAGGAATTTCCAATCAAGAGTATCAAAAGCCTTACGAATGTCAATCTTCATAGCCACACTACCCCCAAAGCATTTCTTATGAAGCATATTAACACAATTAGAAGCAAGAGAAATACAGTCCTTAATGTGACGATCTCTGATGAAACCAAATTGATGCGGGGAGACAATTCGAGTAGAGACCTGAGCTAACCTGTCAACTAAAATCTTGGAGGAAATCTTGAAAAGAAAGTTACCAAGCACAATAGGGTGAAACTGATCCATGGTGATTGAGTCCCTCATTTTCGAAAGACGAGCGATAAAATTAGGACTTAAACTCGGGGCAACCAAACTAGAATGGAAAAAATCTTGAACAGCAAGAATCACATCTCTACTTACAATCTCCCAACAACGCTGAAAGAAACGACCAGAGAAGCCATTAAGCCTAGGGGCCAAGAGAGCATCCATGGCAAAAACTGCAGCATGGATAATATCAATAAAGGGAATAGAGACCAAAAGCGAATTCTTCACATGAGAAACCAGGGATCCCAAGAGGCAAGAGGCTACAAACCTGCTGAACATTAGGAACATCAGGTAAAGGAGATGGAAACAAGTCCATAACAGTGGAAGAAGCTCCTGAATGATAGTTACATGAGAAAAATGGAACCGAAGCCGAAGAAGGACCCGAAGAAATTGAATGATGGACTACCACTGAATCCACAGACCCCAAGTCTTGAGAAATAGTAGCGAAAGCATTGGATATTGGGACCTTCTGGACTGACTTATCTATCGGACGATAAACCATCTTAAAAGACTGTGGGTGAACTAGCTGAAAACTGGTTCCTCAACAGAAACCTTGGCCATTGGCTGATGAGATTTTTCGGCACTAGCAACAGGAAACTTAGGATTGTTCTAATGATAAGAACTGGGAAGTTGACCAATGGAAGAGCAGACGGAAGAAAAGGACAACAAGTTCTCATACTCAACCAAAATGAAAGAGCTATGGAGCTCGCCCCTCTCTAAAAGGACCGAGAATGGAAGCAATATGGACATGTCAACATCCACTAAAACCCTGGCAAAAAGACCAAAATCACCACCAATAGTAGCTCTATCCATTTTCAACGGAACTCTAATACATCTGGCTAAATCAAAAATAATTTTTGGATGCCAGTATTCCTAAGACAAATCATAAAACCTAACCCAAACTTGTGCATTAGTGGACTTTTGCAAAAAGGGATTAAAATTCGGAACCCAAGGCTAAAGGCGGAGAACCCCTGGCTTCAGATAAACAGAGCCCAAACCCCAAACCCCAAACCCGGTTCTTGTCCTCAGGAGACTTCAAAATAATTTGGAAATAGCCTCTCCCCAAAGAAATAAGTCTCCAATAAGCTGAAATCATCCAAACCTTACCAAGCTTAGCCTTAAGGTTCGCAAGCTTCCAAGGATGTTCACCACTAGAAAGAACCACACGCCCGATGAGAGCACTCTTGCATAAATCAAGTCTGGATTGATAAGCCACCGGATCAACCTGAAAAGACACATAGCCCCCCTTTTTTCAGAGGCACATCAATTATAGGGAAAGGCTGAATAAAATCTTGAGGAGATTTCAAAAGATCTGCATAGGACTTGCCACCCCCAGTAATGGGATTAGAACACATAATAGGTCCTTGAATCAAACCTCTAACCGTGCCCGGATCATCACCCAAACCAAGAATAGAAGACAACCCAGTACTCAAATTACACCCTCCACTGCTAGAAGGAATCATGCCCTCACCACAAACAGGAGCAGAACTCGTAAGCGGAGGAGAGGACAAAGAAGCCTTCGAAAACATGGGATCCTCAACGAGACCATGCAATGTAGGAGAAGCCATGAACCAAGCACAACAGAACCAGTAGAAGAAAAAAACACAAAATAATAATAAACAAACACCAAAGAAAAACTAACCCAAATAAATACAATCGGCCACCACAACACCTATGCAATGAAAATGGAAACCAACTGAAAGTTCTCAAGGTGTGTTTACCTTATAAAGCTAGAGGGGGGTGAATAGATTTTATCTAATTATTACCCAATTTTCACGTGCATGTCAATTTTACGAAAAAACCCCTAGCAAGTAAAAAATACATACAAGTGTAATAAGATGCGGAAATTAAATAACACTTGATGTTTACGTGGAAACCCAACCACTGGGAAAAACCACGGGCTGTTTAGTGAGCCACACTCGGACCTCGAAATCCACTAATTGAAATGGAGTCTACAACCTATGTAGACCTCGTCTAACACTCCGGTCAATAACCCCCAACTTCTACCACGCGGGCCTTTAAAAGTGGCTCTAGTCCAATTGCTTATGTGACCACCTATTCCCGGTGTTCGACCTAATCCCGGTCAATCACACAAGACTTAAATCTCTCAAAAGAGATGCACAACCCTATGTGAATATGCAATGATATCCAAATATTGCAATAAGAGCTAGGGTATTCTAGATGCTTACCTAGGATTATAAGATGACAATATAATTAATCCTAGATATCACATATAGCTATATGTCATGGCATACAACTTTAGCTAAGTAAAGGATAACCAATCCTAGATACAAAGCTATCACAAATAACCCACAAACATTCAAAAGATTAACTAGTTGATTAAAAAAACAATCTATCAACCTAGTTATCAATAAATCACACAAGAATGTTTATGGCATAGCTTTTAGGCAATAATGACCTAATCAAATAAGCTATGAAAAATTAACCCAATCAACACATAATCTCAATCATATATGTAGAAATTAATCTAAAACATACAAGTAATAAATGAGATAAAATTGACAAATAGAAACACTAATTATGTAAGATAAAAGTGTTCAACAAATCATACCATGTGTGTTGAAGAAGACCCATGCATTAGCACATGCTAGATGATCCTAGATGATGATTTATGCATGTGGAAATGGGTTTGGATGACCAAAGATGAGTTCTTGATGAAAAAACTCTCTTTGAAAATCCTTTCAATCAAAAATATGAGTTTTTTGAGTCATTAAAGTGACCTAAGGTCAAAGAGGCATATATATATGATGTCCAATTGAAGCTGTGTCGTTTTGGAAATTTTCCAAAAAGTTTCCACGCAAACCGCTCTACGTAGGGCGGATTTTAGGCGGGTGTAGGGCGGATTGAAAAATCAATCAGGTGCATGCTCTACGTAGGGCGGGTGAACAGCGGAATGGGTGCGACAGTGCATCAGCTTCAACTTCAAGTGCCTCAAAACATGACCAAACGACATCGAAACCTTTCATATGATATATCGTTGGAAAGGTATGGATGTCTACTTTATACTCCAATTTATGGAATAACATTTCGATATCTGTAGAAAGAGTTATGGTCAATAGAGTGACCAAAGGTCATAAACGGACAACAACATAGTTGCCCTGTTTTCGTGGTCACTTTGGAGATTTCAAAACCAATCCAAACGGTCTTGAAATATTACGAATAATATACCGTTGGAAAGATATGGGTGTCTAGTTTGTCCAGAATTTTACAAAACTCAATTTAAATCTTTTTATAAAAAGTTATGGTCACAAGACCATACAAAGGTCAGTTTTGAAAAAACATTGAAATTCAATCTTTTGAAACTATACACATTACTCCAAACAACCAAACCAAAACTACCACTTATCCAAGAGAAGAATGAGACCTTCTCAAGTGGTCAACCATCGCACTAAGACATGCACACCATCGTGCAAGCGCGGACGTTTCCGATCACACAAATGGAAACGAATTACACCACACTTAATACTAATCATGAAGTGCAAGTGTGGGAATTGAATGCATCCTAATGACTATCATGTCATGGCATTTCATAGAACAAGATGCAATCAATTTAATGCAAGAAGAGATATTGAATAATCAATAAAGCACAATGCACACAAAATATAAACACAACATTCAAGAATAAGAGTTATGCATGTTGTGTGTGTGTGCAACTATATCTCTTCAAGGCAAAGTAAACACAAGATATATACCTTTGGTGCTTGTCCTCTTGAGGTCTTAGAAAGGGTCTTTGATCTTCAACAAATCACCTAGACTACCCTTACAACCAAACCCCAACATGTGGTTTGCCCACGAAATAAGCCAATCAACTAAAGGGAATCCTTACAATCTCCCCCTTTGGCTATTTCGTGACAAAACCACCACTCACAATGATTCCTCACAACAAAATAGAAACTATGGGTCTATAATGATATTCTACAATACAAAGAGATAAGATAAATAATCTTGAAGTCTTCAATCTCTTAGAGAATAATCAATCCCTGAAAAATAAAGTTTCTATACTTTCCAATACAAGAAAGGGTGAGATGAATCAAGTGAGATAAAACAAGCATTTGCATTTAAGAATTTAAGCACAACATCATGCAATGTATGTAATGTGCAAATGCTCCCCCTCAAAAGGTTACTCCCCCTCAATAAGTATTCTCCCCAACATGCACAATTGCTACTACAATTTGCAACTCCCCTTACCACAACCTACTCCCCCTTTTTGTCATGATATAGACAAAGGTCACTCAAGGCAAAGAGAGATAGTAGCATTCTAGATATTTGCATAATCAATATAAGTCACTTTATGCAATCTCAATTAATTGGAGAGAAACAAGGAGATTTATTTAAGGAAAATGTGTGAATCAAAAAATGCTTTGCATACAAGACATGTAGCATTTAAGTCCAAAATACCATGGTATTTGGCAAAGCAAATGACAAAGGTTTTCAATATGAATTCAAACCCATTTCACCAATGTCATGAGAAAAGCAAGGATATAGGTTTTCATTGATTTTAATTTAAGAACAACTATATCCAACTTTATAAGCCAAACATGTCATGAGCGACTTTGCACCCTACTTGATTTTTCCGGATAAGATATCCGTATAATAGTAGACATGTTCAACCAATAAAGAAAGAGAGACATTTGGATTGTAAAATCCTTGAATGGATACAAGATCCTTTTTCATTTAAGTCTCATAAGCTTTTTCACACAAGTTTTACATTTAAAAATTGCAATCATCAAAACATGCTTTTCAAGATTAACATTTAGCATGTCATTTAGCAATCATCATGTCATAGAGATCATTATAGGTCATTCAAATTATATCCTATGTAAATATCTCCTAGTCCAAAAATGCATATTTGAACATAAATATGACATGGATTGCAATACAAGCATTGATCACACTTATTGAATAGAAAAATATATATACAAAGTGTAACCAAGCTTACTCAAGCAACAAAAAGAGAAGCATAAGATATTTCAAATTTTTTGCAAGTGACAAGAATGCAAAATAGCTCTCTTTGCTTAAGTTCCCCATATGAGGTCAATATTCCATACCTCTTCAAAGAAGGGTATGAGGTCCTAAAGACCTTCTAAGTCCATTGGACCTAGTTGAACCTATTTGAGACTTGTTAGTCTCGTAGCAAGCGGGTTCATCATTTTTAATCCACTTAGGTGACACAAGGTCAATCCTAGTGGACAAAGGTTCTAGAGTATAAGATGAAAAATGATCATGCAAATGATTTTCTTCCTTTTTATGAAGCATCTTAGCTCTAGCCTTTTTCTTGTCAAACATGTTTTTAGCTCTACACATTTCAATGTAATGCAAGCAACTTGGTCTAATATGACCAACAATACCACAAAAATGACAAGTGGGAATAAAGTTAGGAATCATACCATTCCCTTTAGCATGGATAGGTGCTTTCCCTTGTCGTTGTGGTTGTCTTGGTTGTTGGATAGGATCTCTCCTCCTTTGTTGATAACCAAGACGAGGTTGCTTGCTCGGCTGAGCTTGCATGATTGAACTCTTCCCATTATGTTTTTGAGTTTGAGGGAAGTTAGTGTGAGGAGCCTTTTGGGTGTGAGCTTGAGCTTGAGCTTGACCTTTTGGTGCCTCAAATACTTGGGCACTTCTTGAACACTCTCCTAGGTCAATCTTCCTAGGGTGTTGAGGAGGAGGGGACATATTGAAGTTCATGTCCATGACAAAGGATGTCTTGCTTGTGGATGAGGCATCCTTGTCATCAATGTAGCCAAGACCTCTCTTGTCACTTGGCTTTCTTCCAACTCCCAACATGTGGTCAAGCTTCTTGGTGTTTGAAGTCATCTTAGCCATTAAGACCTTAACTTCTTCAAGCTCTCTTTTCAGCTCTTCTTCTCTCCTCTTAGATAAGGCTAAGTCATCTTTTAGCTTATCTTCATCCACAATGGATCTCACCACTTCTTCACACAAGTGGTCTACTAGTGTTGAAAGCTCTAGATTCACTTCTTTTAATCTTCTAATTTCTTTCTTGTTCCTCATCATCGAGCTCTCAACTTTGACTTTGTAGTCATTAAGATCCATACTCTCCACATATCCATTTATAGAGTTAGATGACAAATATTCAACACTTGTGTCATCTCCTATAATCTCCATTTCACCAATGGAGTCATCTCCTTCATCAAGATCATCAAATTTGTCTCTTGATGAGGAATGAGCCAAATCCCGATGAGTAGCTACACCAACTACTTCTATATCTAGTTCTTCTTGGGGATCACAAGTAAAAGCAACTTTGCCATCTTCTTCAACTTCTACACTCTTGGCTCCAAATTCCGTGTAGATGATGGCAAGTTCTTCATCACTTGAAAGATTTTCATCGTCTTCATATTTATCCCATAAGGTGGCCAACGCCTTTCCTTTTCTTCTATCCTTCAAGTTTCCACACTCCGGGGAGATATGCCCAAATCCTCCACATTCGTAGCAATAAGCCAATGAGTCCCCTCTCTTGAAAACACTCCTTGGTTTGGCTTGTCATTGAGTCCCATGTCTTCAATTGAGATAACCTCCTTCTTGTCATGCTTTGAAGTCTCCAAAGCAATTGTCTTCTTAGGAGGTGAGGTGGTTAATTTCTCAAATCTCCTAAATCTCTCTAGGAAGAGAGACATCTCCTCAACGGAGTCAATTTCTTCTCTCACAAAATCACTCATAATGTTTGCGTTGAATGAATGCAAATGAGAAGAATGCAAAATGTATGAAATCAATCAAATACATACAAAATGCAAAACACACAAACAATGAGCAAAGGATCACCTAAGTATATCTAGGAACCCGCTCTGATACCAATTGAAAGGAAATATTGCACGGTGTGTTTTCTTTATAAAGCTAGAGGGGGGGTGAATAGATTTTAAACGATATTACCCAATTTTCGCGTGCATGTCAATTTTATGAAAATACCCCTAGCAAGTCAAAAATACATACAAGTGTAATAAGATGCGGAAATTAAATGACACTTGATGTTTACATGGAAACCCAACCACTGGGAAAAACCACGGGCTGTTTAGTGAGCCACACTCGGAACTCGAATCCACTAAATGTGCAAACGATTACAACCTAATCCTGGAAGTAATCACACACCTACCTAATCACGGTATAAGTGAACCTATTCCAATTGCTTATGTGACCACCTATTCCCGGTGTCCGACCTAATCCCGGTCAATCACACAAGACTTAAATCTCTTAAAAGAGATGCACAACCTATGTGAATATATCATGATATTCAAATAACAAAAAAGGCTAGGTAACCTTAGATGCTTATCTAGGATGATGAATTTGCAATTAAAGCAATCCTAGATATTAATGGCTAAATGACATGTCAAATAGCATAGATAATCATAGATTATAAAAACCTAGATATCTATCAAAATACAACACTCAATCAAGAAACAACACACAATCTCTATTTTGTATCTAGATGATATTATAATAAGATACAAATAATATAAGAGATGTCAATGATAAATCAAACACTAAAATTAGATGAGATTAGTGAAGAACTTACCAAATAAAGTGTGTTGACCAAAACCCATGCAAGCAAGCATCCTAACTATGCTAGAAAATGCTAGATGATTTTTAATGCATATGGAAATGGTTTTGAGTGATCAAAGATGAGTTCTTGATGAAAAAGCTCTCTTTGAAAATGCTCTCAATTAAAAATATAGTTTTTTGAGTCATTGAAGTGACCTAAGGTCAAAGAGGCATATATATATGATGTCCAATTGAAGCTATGTCGTTTTGGAAATTTTCCAAAAAGTTTCCACGCAAACTGCTCTACGTAGGGTGGGTTTTGGGCGGGTGTAGGGCAGATTGAAAAATCAATCAGGTGCATGCTCTACGTAGGGCGGGTGAACAGCGGAATGGGTGCGACAGTGCATCAGCTTCAACTTCAAGTGCCTCAAAACATGACCAAACGACATCGAAACCTTTCATATGATATATCGTTGGAAAGGTATGGATGTCTACTTTATACTCCAATTTATGGAATAACATTTCGATATCTGTAGAAAGAGTTATGGTCAATAGAGTGACCAAAGGTCAGAAACGGACAACAACATAGTTGCCCTGTTTTCGTGGTCACTTTGGAGATTTCAAAACCAATCCAAACGGTCATAAAATATTACGAATAATATACCGTTGGAAATGTATAGGTGTCTAGTTTGACCAGAAGTTTACAAAACTCAATTTAAATCTTTTTATAAAAAGTTATGGTCACAAGACCATACAAAGGTCAGTTTTGAAAAAACATTGAAATTCAATCTTTTGAAACTATACACATTACTCCAAACAACCAAACCAAAACTACCACTTATCCAAGAGAAGAATGAGACCTTCTCAAGTGGTCAACCATCGCACTAAGACATGCACACCATCGTGCAAGCGCGGACGTTTCCGATCACACAAATGGAAACGAATTACACCACACTTAATACTAATCATGAAGTGCAAGTGTGGGAATTGAATGCATCCTAATGCCTATCATGTCATGGCATTTCATAGAACAAGATGCAATCAATTTAATGCAAGAAGAGATATTGAATAATCAATAAAGCACAATGCACACAAAATATAAACACAACATTCAAGAATAAGAGTTATGCATGTTGTGTGTGTGTGCAACTATATCTCTTCAAGGCAAAGTAAGCACAAGATATATACCTTTGGTGCTTGTCCTCTTGAGGTCTTGGAAAGGGTCTTTGATCTTCAACAAATCACCTAGACTACCCTTACAACCAAACCCCAACATGTGGTTTGCCCACGAAATAAGCCAATCAACTAAAGGGAATCCTTACACCAACCCAAGCTAGCAGTGAATCAGTGGAACAACAACGGAACAGTAGCGGCAAAGGATGGATGCGCAATCCAAACCAGACCAGCAATGGAACAACTACGGCGTAGCAGCGGAATAGCAGCGGCAACGGAAGCAGACCAGTAGGGTAAGGAATGAAAGCAAACCAAACCAGACTGCACCAGAACAGTAGGGGAACAACAGCAATGGGCCACGAAATCAGAAACCACCACCGTAAGAAAGCAAACCGTAAGAAATTGAACAACAGCAGCCAATGATCAGGCACAGTAGTAGCAGGCGAACCAGAAAAAGAAGGAGAATAGGACCAAGACGCTGAGAATAGGACCAGGACGCTGGAAAAGGATGACCGGACGCCGGCCGCCGAGACAGCTGGAAGCAGCCCAAACCCTAGACACCCATGCAGTTGACGTGAAGCAAACCCTAGCAGAGCCTATTTTTCTCTTTTTTCCAGTTTTTTTCCTAAAATTCTAGTCCATACTCTGAAATGTTTAATTTGCATTTAATAAGATTAATTTCATTGTAAAGCTAGTTTTCCTTTTATTAATATGAAATATTCACATTTAATAAGGTTAATTTCATTTTAAGTTATGTGCTTTGGTTTCATCTATTTGGTTTTTGTTTTTCGCACTATCAGCACATTTAATAAGATTAATTTAATTTAATGTAACATTTCCATTTTTTTTAAGATAAAATGAATAAGATTAATTTCAATTTAATATATGTGTTTTAATTTCACCATAACCTTTTGACATTCTATGTATTAATTCTAGCTCATTTCATATTCTTCCCCTTCACTCTCTTAGTTTTTCATTACCTATTTATAAGTGGAATCAAAACACCAAGTGTTTTCATTTTTTTCAACTGGGTTTGCCCTCATCACTCACACATATATGCATATTATTTTATAATTTTTTTTCTTCATTAAACATTTTTTTTAATATTCAATTTTACGGGGTTTAAAGTGAAGTATCATTTAGATTTAAAAAAAAAAAAAAAAAAATCTTATATGATGAAAGTGAAGTATGTATTATATATATATATATATATATATATATATATATTTATACTTATATTTCATATTGTGAGAGTGAAGTATCTATTAGATTTTGTCCTCTTATAATTTCTCTCATGATTATATAACTTCTAATGCAGGACTTATGACCATATTTTACCAGTTTTGAGTTGGTAATATATGTAATTTCTTCATCCATCTCTTTCTTTGTGTGTGTGTTTAGTTAGTTTTTCAATTTTTTTTTTGTTAATTACCTTATGTTAAATTGAAATTTTTTTGAATAATTTATTAACTTATTATGTGATTTGCAGGAGTTTTGACTTTTGATGAAGAAATTAAAAATATTTAAAGATTAAAGATAGATGGAAGGTAATTACATCTAGGGATTCATTTTGTTCTCAATACAATATGCAATATAGAGAATGAAAGATGAGTTGAGCCTGAATATTACTTTAAGTTTTAATTTGTTTGATTATTAATTTTATAATTTCAATGTATTCTTAACAAATTTTGTGGATATTTAGTATTTACTTTCAATTTATATAAATGTCATTTCTTACTTTTTAATCTTTCCCTTTCAATTTTAATATTGTTGCTAATTTAGTTTGTGACATGACCATGAAATGATTGCACCATGTTAGAATACCTTTAATCAAATTGAATTTATTGAAAATAACTTCCCTCAGGAATTAAGATATATATATATATATATATATATTAATGTATCCATATGCCTTTTCAACTATTTTCGATATTTATTTATTATATAATTGTTATATCAAGTAAACAAATATAAAACATATGCAAATTACATTTTTAGTGATATATGTATAAAGGTGAAAACACCTTTTCTAACAACTATATATATGGTACGGTAATATTTTTAACAAAACCCGGCATCACACAGGCTAACAAACTAGTATAAGGATAAATGGTTGTACAAAGGTTAACTTTTTGATTTGAATAATGGTTGATAAAAAGTACAAACGTTATAGTAGTTTGTATTCTCAAATAAAACCTGAGTGGAAGGTTTTTTTTTTTTTTTTTTTTTTTTTTTTGATATATAACCACTACCGGGACCAGCGAGAATAGACTCTACAAGCACAGCCCAGAATACTACTCCCACTATCGAGGAGAGGAGAGCTCCCATAACCGGGAGAGAGCAACCCACACTTGGGATTTAAAGACCAAGGTGGGACAAAGAATATATGTACTCACATGGCTTTGAATCGTGGTGGTGGAGGCTCCCATGGAGCGTCCAGGCCACATTGGCAAAAGGCCAAGTGTTAACCTGAGTGGAAGTTACTTCATACGTATAATGACATTTTGCAATAAGACATGTTAGAAATTATGTATATGTCAACATCAAACAAATGAAAGACTAACATGGGTGGCTTGCGTAGGAAAACGATGCCAATCCAATGAAGACGAAACCGAAAGCATCTTCCCTTTCCAAGTGTTTTCTTTACTTGACATCATTAACTCTATCTAGTTACCTAAACTAAATGGGACGATACCAAATATAGATATTATTTGGCTGTATTCAATAATATTACAATTCTCACTCATTAAATATTATTTAAAAATAAGGAAATCATTGAATTTGGCTCATTTATTTATAATCCATACTCAATTAGAAATTTTTTAAATGGATTAAAACTTTACAAAAACTATTTCAAAATTGAAAAAAAAAATATTAGACAAATCATAATTAAAATTATTAAAATTAAAAGTAAGTAAAAAAAAATTAAGAATTAATAAAATAAGGAGGCAGTTGTGACCATCTCCGCGATGGCACCAAATCAATTTTAATTTTATTAATTTCTTTACAATAAATTTTTGATTTAACATTTTCTATGTTGGTATAAATTATCTTATTATCTATTTTTAATCATGGCTTACCTGCACTTTTCTTAATTTACTTTTAATTTATTTTTGTGTATAAGCTCATTTAATTTACACATTTCATCACTCGGTAGTACATCTAATGTTCAAACAATTTTCTCCAAAAAAATTTCTCCCTAGGCTGGGGTGACAAGGAGGTTTGTCTCAACCCAAATTTTAGTGAGGAGGTGTGTCTCCATCTCCACCTATATCTGAGGGGAGACATGTATCCTTTTCTCACCTCACCTTACCTTATCCTTATATTTATTTATCTTATGACACATCATCATTGAAAATGTAAGAAAAAATTTGATGTGAAGAGAGGATGCAGGTCAGGAGGTATCCCCAATAATTTTGTGGCTCACAATAAAAGGTATTGGATATCATTGGCTCTTGATTTGTTATACTTTAAATAATTTTTATATAAATTTAAATCAACTTTATTGGTTTTAACCTAGTTAATTTTACTTTTTCTAATTTTAAATATTTTAATTCAAAAATAATATAAAATTATTATTTTTATATTAAAATTGTAAATATATATAAATTATAATTATTAAAGTATTATAATAAAAAGGTCTAAAAGTCTTTTGATTTGTCTTTGTGTCGCATCATCATTTTTTGAAAGATTAGCTAATGATGTAGATATATTCATTTGTTTCCAAAACAATTGGTGTTGATTCAGGGGTTCTTGAAATTTGTACTAAATTAAAGATATTCATTTACCCTGCATTTTGGATTTAATGGAAATCAACTCACAATGGAGAGATTATTAATGGACCGGTAGTACTTATCAATTAGTAAGTGGGTTTACTAATTTGTATCTCCAAACAATTATTTGAGTCTCTTGTGTTGCTTAACAACACGCTTGGAATGAATCCTAAAATATGAGCATGTATATTTATCCCGTAAGTGTACTGTTTGTTGACGATCGCATAGCAGTAAATATGGGTTCCATTCTACAGGGAGATGCCATCCGTTAACTGTCTTAAGTTTTAGAGTTTATTGAAAATAATGTAAATAGAACATGGGAAGCGGTGAGAATGGTATATGTGTGAAATGTATGCATAATGCAGAGAGTATGTGAGCATATAAATGAAATAAACCTAAACTAAGCATAGAAAGTAACCAGGTGCTTGCCTTTCTAAATTAACTACTTTCAAGCTAAATTAATCTACTTATAAAGGCAACACTACAAGAAAATTGGGTTTTATTGACAGTCATTTGTGGACAATTTTTAACTGTCAACAATCCTTGACAGTTATTAACTTTGTTGACACTTTTTAACTGTTAACAAATAACAAACAGTTTTTATATATATTATTAATATATTAAATAATATATTATATAATAAATATTATATATTATATATTATATATAATACATATAATAATAAATATATTATAAATATATAATATATATTATTTAATATATTAATATATAATATATATAATAATATAATATAATACATATATACTAATATATTAATATTATATATATTATATAATATATATTAAATATATATATATATAATAGTATAATATATATAATATATATTAATATATTAATATTATATATATATATAATATAATATAATATAATATATATTATATATAATATATATGTAATAATATATAATATATATAATAGTATAATATATATAATTTATATCAACTTTGTTGACAGTTTTTAACTGTCAATAATCCTTGACAATTAAAAACTGTCAACAAATAACAAACATTATATATATATATATATAACATATAATACATATAATAATATATATAATATATATAATATAATATAACATAATATAATATATATTATATTATATATTATATATTATATAATATATAATAATAATAATAATAATAATAATAATAATAATATATTGATATAATATAATATAATAATACATATATACTAATATGTTAATATTTTATATATATTATATATAATATATATACTAATATGTTAATATTATATATAATATATGTAATAATATATAATATATATGTAATAATATATAATTTATATAATAGTATAATATATATAATATATATAATATTATAATATATATATATATATATATATAATATATATATATAATATATAATATATTATGTTATATATATATGTTTATATATCGTTTTATGTAATATATATAATAATATATTATTTTTGGAAAGGAGGTTATTTTTGGAATGGAGTTGGGCATATGAGGGTATTTATGGAATAGGTTTCTTTCCATTCCATTCCATCTAAACAAACATGGTCTATAGGAGACTTGTGACATCAATTGTAATAAGCATAATTTGGAATACAACTCTCATTACATGGAAGATATTTCTCAACATGCATATTACAATTTAATGAACAAATGTAAGACTCAGATTACTAATTTATATGGGTAATTGCATTGTTAACGTGTCTCTTAGTATGAAACAAGAGAGTGCAAAATAAATAAACAATTTATTTAAAATAATTTTTTGAATTTTTTGAAAGTAAATGATTTAAAAGTAAATTTATTAAATTTAAAATTTTACTTATCCAATATCGGTTTGTCCAAAAAAGGATATCTTACTGTAAAATAAATTCATATCGGGATTTTGTTTGGTATTGAAAATAGGAAGTAAAAGTTTAAAAAATTATTAAAGATAAAAAAAAATTATATATTATGAATGTTTTATAATATAATATATAATATATATTATATTATATATTATATAAATATTATAAATATTATTAGATGTGATTTGCTATATATATATATATATATATATTATAAAACATTCATAATATATAATTTTTTCATTATCTTTAATAATTTTTTTAAACTTTTACTTCCTATTTTCAACACCAAACAAAATCCCGATATGGATTTATTTTATAGTAAGATATCGGTTTTTGGGTAAACCGATATTGGATAAATAAAATTTTAAATTTAATAAATTTACTTTTAAATCATTTATTTTTAAAAAATTCAAAAAATAATTTTTTTAAAAAATTGTTTATTTATTTTGCACCCTTTTGTTTCATACTAAGAGACACGTTAATAATCCAATTACCCATATAAATTAGTAATATAAGTCTTACATTTGTTCATTAAGTTGCAAGATGCATGTTGAGAAATATCTCTCATGTAGTGAGAGTTGTATTTCAAATCATGCTTATTACAATTGATGTCACGAGTCTCCTATATGCCATGTTTGGTTGGATGGAATGGAAAGGAAAGAAAGTCATTCCATTCGTTTGGTTTGTTAAAATGTAATGGAATGGGGATTCCACTATTTTGGTGGAATGAGCATTCCATCTAAAAACCAATGAAAAGCCATTCTGTTCCAAACTAAAATTTATATTCCATAAATACCTTCATATGCCCCAACTCCATTACAAAAATACCCTCAGCTCCTTTCCAAAATAATATATTATTATAATATATTATCATATATATAATATACTTTTATATTTTATTATTATTATCCATAATATATCATGCTATTATACATTCATACTTAGGGGTATTTTGGTCAAAATACAGTTAATTTCATTCTACTCTGTTGTTAACAAAACAAAATAATACTGATTCAGAGACTAATTCTAAAGTTCCAACCAAACAAAAAACTTAGTTTTCATTTCCTTTACATTCTCATTCTCATTCCCATTACCATTCTGATTACCATTTCACCATGTAACCAAACGTGACCATAGAGTATTGACCAATAACTCGACTATATATGTTTTTAAAAATATAATTTTATTAAAAGTTTTAATAAATATTTTTAAATATACGTCTCTCGTGGAAATTAGAATTTTGATTAGTTGAATAAATTTAAATTATCTAATAAAGTTTTTTTTTTTAAATTTCTAACAACTCATATGGTTTATATATAAATATTGTTCAATTGTAAACATATAAAGGTTTTTGTCAAGTGGTAAAGACTTGAACTTGAGACCTTAAGGTCTCCCACTACTAACATTTAATTGTTATTATTATCACAGGTGGCTGGACGGCGGCAGGTGGTTTGGCAGCGGTAGGCGTCCGGCGGCGGGGTCCAGTAGCGGTAGTTGTGGTTGGTCCGGCAGCGGCAGGCGGTGGTGGTCCGGCGACGGGCGGGGGCGGCAGCGGCAGTTGGTGGGGCGACGGCAGTCGTGGTGCTTCCAGCGTGCAACGGCAGCGGAAGTCGTGGGGTCCGCGGTAGCGTCAGGCGGGTGTTCCGACAGCGGAGGCGGCCGACGGTGGTGGTCCGGCGGCGGTGGTCCCGGCGGAGGTCCGGCCGTGGTGGTGGTGCTGCAGTTGGGGGCGGCGGCGGAGGCGACAGCGGCAGGCGGTGGTGGTCCGGCCGTGGTGTGGCTGGTAGCGGCAGTGTCCGAAATCAGAGGTCCGGCGTCGGTGGTGGTCCGGTAGCGGACGGCATCGTGGTGGTCCGGTGACTATTCCGACAGTGGTGGTGGTCCGGCTGTAGGCACTGGCCGATGATGGTGGCTCCGGCAGTGGGGTTGTGTGTAGAAAAATAAAAAATGTTATTATAATTAAATAATAAAATTAAGAAAAAAAAATACATATATCTTGACAGTTTAAAACTGTCAAGAAAAAATAATAATAAAAAAATAAAACTGTCATTATAATTTCGACATAGGCTTTATTGACAGTTCAAAAACTGTTTAAGAATACCATTCTTGACAGTTTTTAACTGTCAATAAACCCCCATTTTCTTGTAGTGAAAGCACCCTAATTATGAAAACAAAGGTGGCTTGGAGATATGCAAGATAGTGGTCACACAAGAAAATGAGTTCATCAAACACAATGCACGTCAAGTTAATGTTAAGCATTAAGCACATTCAATTCAAGTCAAAGGTTCGTTCTTTTTGATTAAGGAAATTACCAAAATCAATTCATCACTCAATCAAGGCCATGGAATGAACAATTGTGTCTTAGGCAAGACCCATTAAGCACAAGAACCTAGAACCAATACCTATTCTAGCGAGGTCAGCATAAAACAAGTTTCCTCCCATTCTTTAGAGCTAACATGCTCAGAAGGCCATCCTGAACATGGCATTTGGAATAATCCATTAACATACATACGAGAATGAATGTTACATCACACTACTCCTAAATTAAGTTATACTACTTCTAATCACATTCATGAATACACATCAATTTCTAACCCTCGTAAATATGCATGTAGGGACAAGAAATAAACCACAATAAGAACAAGATAGAACAAGACCCAAATCAAATTAAGAACTCATTATATAGATGAGCACAAGTGTAGGTTAACAAATATTCCCAAGTGGCGATTACACATCAAGAACAGAAATACAAAGGAGAATGAGATGTAAGAGAAAACCCAAGTGGAAAGCCCCTCCAAAGTGTCTTCATCTCCATTGTTGCATGCTTGGCTCGAATTTGGTCAAAATACCTCAAAAATGGGTGGACGAAGTTAGAAGGTTGATGGTGAGGCATCCATTGAGGAAAACCTCCATGAATGCCTTTGGAGACCTCTCTCTTTCTCTTCTCTCTCCTCTCTCTCTCCTCTCTCTTGATTGGTGTTGAAAAACAAGAAGGTTGTTTGTCTTGGATGTGTAAGGTTGGTTGGTGGCTGTTTCTATTGTCAGTTCGTCCTGATATAAAATATCAGGACGATGAATGTGGACCATTAGATTTAAATACTTTAACTCAAAGTGCATGCACTTGTCAAACGTCTCCATAATCTGTGGTCCACATTTTTTCGACTTGATATATTTTTTTATCATGACAACTAACAGTAGAAAGACTGATAAATAAGATATGCATGAAATTAGAGCTTCAAAATAGTGAAATAACGTAGTTTGACCCATCAAATCGCGGTTGACTTTTCAGCACTAACCATTAATCACTAAAATTGACATAACTCTCCCTCTAGAAAATTCAGAATTACGAATCATAACTTTATTCAAAGACTAGACATCCGGAGCTTTTCGAATATATGTAGCATACAACCCAGTTCAATTTGTGGAGAGAGTTTATGGCCTCCGTAAGTTGGTTGTTCTTCATACACCCTTACGTTTTTTCAACCCTTTTCCCACCTTTTTGCCTCCAAACTATCCTAATAAGTTCAAACCCCTTTAGTTAGGAATAATCACCTACACAAGGCTCACAAAATACATTAAAATACCAAAATACCTGAGAAACGAGCGCAAGCAATAGGAAATGGGGGTCTCAAAAATAGAAATGACGTCATCTCTTGAGGGAAGATATTTTAATTTCTTGCGGCCAACAATCATTTTCTGGATCGTGGATCAATGGATGTATAGTTAACGAAATAAGGAAAATGCTAGCATTAGTACTCTAGCAATTAACATAAGCATTATCCATTAATACTCTTTGTTGTTAGTACTTCATAGATAAGTTGAGATACAAATTAGAATGTCTAGCATTATTAATACTCTTGCAATTAATGTATCAAAAGTTGAGATCCTAATATCATTAATTGAAAACACACGAATCTAACTGATTCTAATAATGTACCACACATTGAAAAAAATACATGTTAATGGACTATCTAGGATTTATATAAATTAGAGATGAGTTCATGTGGGTCAGCGAACAAATGACAATTCTAGGTAACTGATCCGATAGGAATCCTCGAATGTGTGCCAATTAATTTGTATAAACAATTATTCAAGTTTGTTTTGTGAAACATGATGATTAAAACACAACAGAGATGTTTAATAGAAACAACTATGTGTTTGATAAAATGTATATGAGAGAAAGCAAGTTAAAGCAAAGCTAAAATAGAGCATTGAAGACTCCATTAATGGAGGTTAATGATAACCGTTTTCTCTATATTTTTCAATAAATAGACGTACATGAGGACTGGTCTTTATATACCAGTTATGACATACAAAAAATGTTTTTCTGAAATCTCGAGAATTGTTAACAAACTCTAACTAATTTTTCCACTTGTACATCCAAGTCAACATTTGACTATGATTAACTACAAATCTAGTTACTAAACTTAACTAGGAGCTGACATATATCATTTTCAATCATAGAATGATTTCCAGATGATAGATATAGATGATCATGTGAGGATGGAATGTAATGTTTTACTTCTAACTCCATATTATCGACTCTTCCTTCCTTAGTTTTGATGCTTAGCAACTCATTGGAAACTTTGTAGCAATTCCTGTTGAGAGCTTCTTGCTTGTAGTATTATCATCCCCTCATAAGCTAAACTGAGGAGAGTTTGTAGGATTTAGTTTGGAGTAAAGATTCGAAATCTATCAGTAGAGAACCCTTTAGTAAAAATATCTGCAACTTGATGTTTGGTGGGTACAATGAGTATCAATTTCTCTAACCAAGACTTTCTCACGAATAAAGTGAGTATCTATGTCAATAGCTTGTTTCGCTGGTAACTGGATTTTGAGATAGTGAATTGGCGCCAATGTTGTCACACTAACAATTGACATGGTGAGATAAAAATACGAAGCTCAACACAAAGAACGCAACCAAAGAATATCATTGGTCACTTGTGCCATGGACCTATACTCAGCTTCAATACTAGAACGAGCTACAACTCTTTGCTTATGAGAACACCATGAAATCAAGTTACCACCGAGAAAGACACATTTACCACTTGTTGAAGGCATATTATCGATGCAGCTAGCCTAATCTGCATCCGAAAAGCTTCTAATGACAAGACATAGGAATCCTTCAAGTGAAGACCAAGGTGATGAGTGCCTTTCAGATATCGAATCACTTTTCTATAGGCTTACTAGTGGACTAATGTATGAGTAATCAAGAACTGACTCAATTTGTTAACAACAAATGATATATTAGGTCTTGTGTTAGTTAAGTATTGAAGAGCTCCGATAGTACTTGGATAGAGGTTTAGTGAAAGCCACTCTGAAATTACAAACGTAATTAAATTGCTTAAGGCATACCTAGAGGGGGGGGGGGGGGGGGGGGGGGGGGGGGGGGGGGGGGGGGGGGGGGGGGGGGGGGGGGGGGGGGGGGGGGGGGGGGGGGGGTGAACACCCTTTTTTTCAATCCCTTGAACAAACTTTCATTTGTCCCTCAAGGTAGTCTTACATAGAACAAATAAACCAAGAAAGACATACATAGACAATATGTGAATGTAATCATGTGAACATAGTCTATGTATATCACCTAGTTGTATGAGGTATAAGAACAAATAAACTCAACAACAAAGAATACTTGTATTTCAATAGATGTTCAATGAGTTACAAGAGTGATCAAATATCACTATACAAAATTACAATATACAAAAGAATCATATATACAAAAATGATCAATTAAATGAATTCACAAATCACACTTTTCAAGTCTTGCTTCACTATATATCACAAGTTAATATGTGAACAAAATACTAACATACACAATAAGTATAAGAGATAGAGATAGGAAGCTAACACAAGATATTTTTTAACGTGGTAAAAACCTCCAAGGAGAAACATCCACGGGTTGAACTACAACCATTGGGTACTATATATATTGGATGATAAAAATAGAGAATCCACAAAGTGACCAATCTTTAGCTCACCCAACCTAGTGGAGTCTAAGTCTACCCAACCCTATTGGAAAGTATGAGATCCCTCAATGATGCGGAGCCACCATATATTGGACAACATACAAAACCAACATCGATGGAAGATTAGAAATTCCTCAAGATGCATACACCTCCCGTGTACCCCGCTCTTTTGGAGTCTATGTCTAACCATACGCCTAGGCCTACCAATATAATAGCCAACTCTCTATCCAAGGCACTCAAGCCTCTAAGGAGCCTTCTATGCATGACTATCTAAGTCCTCCCGACTCTAGCCATGACTTCTTGCTTGCCTATCCGAGTCCTCCCGACTCTAAACAAGTCTTCTTGCTTGGCTATCCGAGTCATCCCCCGACTCTAACCAAGACTTCATGCCTTTTACAAGGACTTTTTAGTGTGATCATGTGAATGCAAATGATGCAAACAGCCAATTCAACATAGAACATGTGATCAATACATTCCATGGTACAACTAGACCTAAATATGTGATAACATAAGTAATAAAAGTGTAGATGCAAAAACAAGAATAAAACATAGAGATGTGTAAACACCTAACACATAAAGCTCATAGTCTCATTCACACATACAACACTTGAACAATACATTTCCATGAAGTACAAGTTCAAGATGCTATAAACATACAATAAAATGCTAGAATCATGAAATCAAATCAATCAATATTCTAGCTAAAGATTTAGAGCAAGGATTAAAAGATAAATCAATTAAACCCTAGATAGCTCTAAAAACATACAAATACAATAATCCTAGATTTCATCAATCAAGGATCAAAACAAATCTCAAGGTCATTTATCACAAAATTGATTCAATCAAGTCACAAACAACCTAAGATATTAACCTAATCACAATACAACTCACAATCATGTGAAAAACCTAGAATCAAAGAAACTAGTTCATAAATGTCTCTAAATAGACTTTTGATTAGGATTGATTATGAAGCTATCTTTCTCAATAGCATTCACTAAACATACAGTATATATAGAAGAAGAAACCCCAAGCAATTTGAAGGTTATAAAAGAAGAAATCCCAAAGATATGAACACTACCTTGGATTCACGAGCTGGTTCGGTTTTCTATGTAGAACCACTAGAAAAATAAATCAAACAGTTGCCAAACCACTTGAAAAAGGTAGAGGACTTGATTACGAACAATCTCCAAATTGAATCACTCAATTCTGACTTCGTATGAGAAAGTTATGGTGTTTGGAAGGTGAGAACATTGGAGAGGAAAAATCTGACGGGATTTGTAATTCTTCTTCTTGAAAATGAAATGGAGGGAATGGAGAGGATTTAAATGGAGGAGAGAGAGGAGAGATTTTGGCCAATCAAAGAGGGCCACATCAACCTTGGCCCGTGTGGGGTGCATGGGCCACACGGGACCAGAGAGATGATCTGGCCGTGGGCCCCACGGCCTCCACACGGGGTTGCCTAGCTTGGCCACTTGGCCTCGCTAGCTCTCCCGCGCACCTCTCGCGTTCTTCGGTCGAATTTAGGTCTCCGAACTCCGATTTGAATCGACGAATCCATTTTCAGATTATGAATCGTGACTCCCTCACGTAAAACGAAGACTACAAAACTTTGAAAAATGATTGAGAAATCATCTCGGAAAACGATGATGAAGTCAACCCAACGAATGAGAACGAAAAGTAGCGTAGCTACGTCGTTTGGACTCGAAACTAAGTGAATGAGTAACCGAAACGACCGGAACTCAATAAGGAATCATAATAGAACATATTCAAGTCCAAATACAAAAATACAGAAACATTCAAACACAAAGACACACACATATGCTATTCCTAGACATAGTCCTAGAACATGCAACAAGAAAGATTGTCAAGATAGTATAAATGCATGAGCATACATTTTCAAGTGTGTGAAAGTGATATATAAATGATGTTTAACCATGAAGGAACACACAGGAATGCCATGTGTGTGTGTGTGCCTAGCCTTGTAAGAGATATGAGGTCTTATATACCTTTGTAGGTCAATGAAGCATATATCTCTTTGAAACCGACATCTTACATGAATTGTGGCCAAAACTTTCTTTGTCTTCTTGAATCTTCAACACTAGGACCACTAAAAATTACAAGAGAAACACGTTTTGATATGGAATATATGCCAACACAAACCAAAAACATAACAATCTCCCCTTTGGCAAATTCCATGTCAAAACCCCTAAACATATACTAAAACAATTACAAAGAAAATTTGGTCACAATGAGTACAATGAGTTACACATATAGACACAAATTAAAAAAATAAGTCTTGAACTTCATCTTGGTCTTCGCTTGATATCACCTAAAATAAACTTGAAAGCACAAGAATATCCAAGAGACAACACATATGACAATATACAATCTTAGGCAAGAAAATAAAAACATTTAAGTTCACATGGATCATGTATGCTCCCCTTTAATACATACTATCCAACAAAGTGTTCTTAGCCAAGATTCAACAAAAAAATATTACATGCTATAAAGTTCAAACTTGATACCAATAAAATGAAATAAAAATGAGACTAAGCATACTAGATATCTCCCATATTTCTCCCCTTTTTGACATGATATGAAGCCAAATGGAAAGAGTAAGAAAATGTACCTCAAGAGACTCTCTAGCCACTTGTGCCACCAAGGAAAGTAGTGCGGTGTGATGATCTCACATAGTGCTTTGTTGTAGTTGCTTTTCCTTCCAATTCTTTGATCCTCTCATCTTGTACAACAATCTTAGCACTAAGATTTTCAATCTTCCTTTGTGACGTCTCAATCATTCTTTGTGACTCTTCAACCTCATTCTTCAATTGCATAGCCCAACTTGGAAAAATAGGTGAGCAAGGAACATGGCTTGAATCAAGAGATTCACCAAATAGCCTAAATGTATCACAAGGCTTTCCCTTTTCCTTGTATGACATGGTTGTCACACGTTTCTTACTTAACTTCTCTAAGGGAGGAAGAATCACATCATCATCAAAATTTTTCAACCCTCTAGCTAAACACAATTGAGTAATAAATCTCGGAAATGCTAACTTCTTATCCAAACGACTTGAGCGAGCCGCAATCTCAATATTTTCAACAAGCAATTCACCAAGATTTATAGGTTTGTTAGTCACTAAGGCATACACAATCTTGATCTTATCTCTATTAAGCTCAGAAGCATTAGTAGAAACAACAAGATTGGAGCAAACGAATAAATGCCAAAAAGCACTTACTTTGGTTAACTCGCCTTGCTTAATAAAACAGTTTCCCCCATATAAAATTAACATCATCACAAAGAGTTTTACCCATTAAATCAAGGTTTTCCAAGAAATCAACATCAAGGAAATCCGACTCAATATCTTCAGGCAAACCTAGAGATTCATTCAACTTCCAAGCACAAACTCTAAAAACAACATCTCTCATGTCCATAACCGCATCCTTAACGGTGGTACTAGATTGATACACATGATAAAATTCCCTAACCAGTGTCTCATTAACAATTCCTATCATTTCAATCCAAGTATTCTATTTTCTTTTCATAATAACCTTATGAACATAAGAGTCAATACAAGAGTTCAAGTTAATACCTCTTTCTTGAATAATCTTTTTACTTCCAAAGGTTCCCAAACTTTTCATCTTGCTAGCTTTGGAAACGAAGAAGTAGACTTTGACTTGTCAATAGGATTTGAAGGATTAGAAACACCAACTTTCTTAGCCTTTCCCATGACTTGTATCACACAAACACTAAAAACAAAATGAGTGGAAACATAGAAACAAGTTAGTGACCAATAAACATATACAAAGGTAAAAACATTATTTTCAACAAATCATCATGCATATAAGAATTTATCATAGTATCTCCAAGATTTATTAAAAATAAGAATAATGTCAACAAACAACAATTTTGAAGAGCATGTGAACATGTCATAAAAAAGAACACAAATTTAGCATATTATGCTCCCCCTTGACAAATGCCTCATCTAAAATCAAGATAGACAAATGTTTACAAAAATCACCACACATTCACATCACAAGCAATTTTAATAGATTTGCAAACAAGCTTCACATATCAAAGAGAGTTACACCAAGATTTTCAATCACTCTCATATGTCTTCAAAAATTGCTAAAGTATAAAAATATTAAATAAGCAAAAGTGAGTGTGTGAAGATTTTGCTTCAAGTATATGAAAAGAAGTAGTTTGATAATCAAGCATGCAAACATTCTCAACATCTATTCATCTTAGGCCTTTCCATAAAAAGGTCAAACCGGTTATCATTCAAAATTTTGCTTATAAAGAGAATAGATTTCAACATGTGAGCGTGTGTGTGCATGTGGCTTGTCAACCCATTTCTATTTGTCAACCTGAGCTCTTTTGATTATTCAACTATACTCCAAAAGCCCATTTTTTATTTATTTATTTTTTTTATTTAGGCTTGAATCAAAGATTTTTTTATTTTTTTTTTATTTATTATTATTTTTTATGATTCATTTCAACATTTCTTTGATTTTTTTAACAAAAAATATACTCCTCATGGCGGCTTTCACTCATCACAATGACGTAGCCCTTTCCTACATTGGGCGGCTGTACAACCAAGGTGTGTAGCCCTTTCATGAGGGTACTCATTGAGTTCTATGTTAGCGAAGCAAATGGATACCAACCATTAGGGGTGGGCGCGGTTCGGTTCGGTTCGGTTTTAGGCAAAACCGGATTGAACCGAAATATTTTCAGTTCATCCAAAATTGAACCGGTTTAAACCGAATAAGAAATGGTAACGAACTGAACCGAACTGATTTTAATCGGTTCGGTTCGGTTCGGTTCATTTCGGTTTTGGGCCTAGTGGGCCTTATGAGCTAAATCAATTTTAATATATTTTTAAATCTGATGGGTTGTGACCCAAAAAAATTACTGCACATTGTGGGATTCTAATTGTGGGCTGCAAAATTTAATAGTCCAAGCCCAAAAAAAACTGAATCAAACCTTACTAATAATAATAATAAATAGACATTATCAAATTTAATAGACATTATCAGTGTATCACAGTAAATTCAATTTTGAAAGATCGACCACATACAGTCTACAGACATACAGACCACATACAATTCAATTTTCACAATTAAAAACTCTAAATCCAAATCTAAACTTCAAATACAAATTACAATCCAAATCCAAAGTCCAAATAAAAAATACAATCCAAATCCAAAGTCCAAGTAAAATTACAACTAAAAAAAAACTCTAACTCAATTAGTAATGACAGATTGACAGTAAAATAATTCCCACTTCCTGCATTCATAAATAAAAATGGTAATTAGTAATGAGATTTCAAGTGTGATATTTCAAGTGTGATAATATAAAATGGTAATTAGTAATGATAGTAAAATAAAAGACTTGCATCCATGTTAGAAAAATTAGACATATACAAGCAATTAAAGGCTTACCTTCATGGCTTCATTAATCATTCCTCCTCCTTCATTTGTCACTCCACTTTCATACTCTACATTAAGATTAAGACAAAAAAAAAACAATAAACTTACATAATAATAAATAACATTAATAATAAAACAACAAATTTGATAATTCCACATAAATATTAAATACTTACCGGTTTCAACATTGATATAATAATCTAACAAATCAACCGATTCATCTTCATTTTGAGCATGCTCTTGAACAACACGCGGTTAGCAATAGGACAAATTGCTTGCAACCAATTTCCGGTCAAAATTAACCCCTCAACTATTTTAGGAGTTAATGAACTCCTAAATGGATCAAGAATGCGACCACTGGTGCTAAATGCGGACTCAGAAGCCACTGTTGAAACCGGCATTGCAAAGACATCTCTTGCAACCATTGATAATATAGGAAACTTCACTAAAGAATTCTTCCACCAAGCCAAAACATCAAACCTATCATTCAATTTCTCAGCACGCTCCAACAAATACAAGTCCACCTCACTTTTCCCTTTATTAATATCTTCTTCTTGTTGCTTCATCCCCCACAAACTATCTTCTTTATCAGTTGCCTTCAACCTGCCTAATTCTAAGTCATCACTAGCTTCACCACCAACTCCAATTGAGAACACATCGGTTTCCTTTGCACCCTCACCCAAACTACCATAAAATTTGTTATACCATTCATACAAGTCTAGCAACACACCTTTCACCTTAGAAATCATTAATTGAGATTCTTCCACACCATAAATGGAATCAAACCGAAACTTCACATAACCCAATTTGTACCTTGGGTCAAGAACAACTGCCACGATCAACAAGTTATTGGTTTTTTCTAAACCCCCCCAATACTTATCAAATTTTTGCTGCATACTCACAGCAATTTTACTCACAAGCGGATCTCTTTCAAAGGTCAATGAATTGAGTTGATTACGAATAGTGCACCAACTCTTAAAATAAATGTTGGAAGTCACACGCAATGATGCACTAAAATCCAAGGTAATATCATAAAAAGTTGCTAAGAAATTGATAAATACCTTGGCATTATCTCAATCATCAAGAGTAGGGGGTCCTATCCGCTTCTGCCCATCTTCTTTATCTCTGAAATAGTTCACATATGAATATCTTCTCTCTCCATTCGCTGAAATGCTTTTCTAAGCTTCAATGCACTTTCCAACATCAAATAAGTTGAATTCCACCTTGTAGGAACATCTAGCACTACCAACCCCTTAATCCCAATCTTCTCATTTGCAACAGCTTTTTTAAATCTATCTAGTCTACTAGGAGAAGATTTCACAAATTTCACCGCATTACGAATCGCTACAATTGAGTCATGCAAATCTTTCAACCCATCACTGACTATTAGATTTAGAATATGTGCACAACACCGTACATGTAAGTACTTGCCCTCCAAAACCGCTCCACCATCTTGCGAACTATTTAATTTCCTAATCACATAACCAATGGCAGTGGTGTTTGCAGTTGCGTTATCCACGGTTATTGTGAAAACCTTATCAATACCCCACTCAATCAAGACATTCTCAATACACTTTCCAATTGAATCTCCCGTATGATCAACTATTTGACTAAAGCTCAGAATCCTCTTCTGCAGTTGCCAATCATAATCAATAAAATGAGCAGTCACAACCATGTAGTTTATTTTGTATTGATGTCCACGTGTCTGTGGTTAGACAAACCCTCACCTTACTTCGACTAAAATAATTCTTCAACTTAATCTTCTCATCAATGTACAACTTATACAACTCTCTAACAATGGTTCTCCTAGATGGAAGATCAAATAAAGGACATAGTTCAAAGCAAAACCTACGGAATCCCCGATTCTCAACAAATCTAAATGGTAATTCATCAAGTATCAACATCTGCTAAGGCCCTCCTACATCTCAATTGATCAAATTTTGACACCCCAAAACTACTCCCAAAACCTTATGTACTTGGTTTTTTCACTAACACTTTTTGTTTTGAATCTACAGGCCGGTATTTTTTGCATCCTTTATTAATATGTGTGTTCATGTTAGTTGTGCTACAACCTGAGTCAACTGCATAACTATCACCACAATACTTGCATCTAGCCCTTTTCTTCCCATCTTTAGTGACATATTCTTCAAAATGTACCCAACATTCTGATTTTTTTTTTACCTTTCCTACCACCTACCCTTATACCCTTCTTTGAAATCTTCTCCTTTCCAATAGAGCTAGAATTCTCTAAGGTCTCCGGGCCCGAGTCACTACTCCCCTCCATTGAATCCACATTAGGATCAATCTCCATCTACTCACAATTTCACATACAAATAATAACTGTCAATGTTTATTGAAAACTGAAAACTGATGCCTATAAACATTGTATTGACTCACAATTTCACATACAAATAATAACTGTCAATGTTTATTGAAAACTGAAAACTGATGCCTATAAACATTGTATTGACTCACAATTTCACATACAAATAAACACTGTCAATGTACACTCAGTCACTCACAATTAAATCAATTTTTGTTCAAATATTTTCTTTTGGTCCTACCTAAATCATGAATCCAAACTTATTTCTGTCGATATGCCAATTAATATATGATATATATTTACTACGTTATCTTGACACGTGTCTTCAGATACACATTAATTAAATCAAAAAATAAAATACCACATTAATTACACAGTATGCTTTTTCTGTCTCAGGGCTTTTTTTTACCGATCAGGTATTGATGAGAAACTTTATTATACTATACTTTAAACTGATAATGAGATGACATGAAATATAGAAGAGAATTTGGAAGGCATTAGACATATAACTACACAATTATGTTAGCATGAAGCCATTGAACTCCTTCACGTTTGTAGAGTCTGACATGATCATAACTTATTTTCCTACATACTAATTAAACATTATACTAATTATACTCTGCCAAAACATTAACCAGAGCACAAAAGGAACACATATACATACATACATATTGAAACTTGAAAACCACAAATACGTTTTATTGAAACTTGAAAACCATAGTCCACAAATACGTTAACCAGAGCACAAAAGGAACACATATTGAAACTTGAAAACCACAGTCCACAGTCCACAAATACGTTTTATTGTACATAGATACATCATACATACAAAACAGAAACAGAAACACATACATACAAATCAAGACTCAAGAGCATCGACTTATTGTACACATAATTATTTCTACTAATAAAAAATTAAAAATATTCAAAACCAACCTTTGAAGCTGTCTTCTACTCTTGTTGAAGCAAATCGTATGAGTTGAAGAAGAGAAGATCGAACAAGCTGAAGCAAGGTTGAAGAAGATCGATCGAACGAACTCAACGCCTGAGCATTTCAGATGACAGACGACCAGATCGGAGGTGAGTGAAACAAAAAAGAAGACAAGAAAATTCGAGAAAAGAAGAAGAGAATTAGAAAAACAAGAACAGAGAGGCGTTGAGTCATTGACAAACCTTGAGAATGTGAAGAATCGGAACTGTGAGAAGTCAGAGGTTGAGCAGCAAGCGCCGGAGTAGAACGAGGTTGAGAGCAGAGTTGAGTTGAGGAAGAAATGAGATTTGAGAGAACTCTCAACTCTGAGAGAAGAGAAGTCACGAGTGAGAGAAGAGAAGTCACGATCGGCGGCAGTGTTAGGTTGTAGATTGTTAGGGTTTTTTTTTTAACTTATATAGCCGGTTTATTCGGTTTAATCCGGTTTTAAAAAAGCAAAACCGGTTTAAACCGAAAAAATTTCGGTTTTCATTAATTTCCGGTTTAAACCGTTTTCTTTCTATGAACCGAACCGAACACCCTTTTTCGGTTCGATTCGGTTCGATTCGGTTCGGTTTCGAACTTATTGCCCACCCCTACCAACCATTGGTCATTTTTAAATGTGTATCCAAAGCTTACATCAATCAAACTCAACATACTTAACAAGACATACAAGAGAAGCAAAGTGCATTTTTGAAACCAAAATTTAAGGCTTAAAAGCACATGATCAAGAAGCAAGTAAAGAGACTTACTTAAGATCTCTACTTCTCAAGAGAGTAGGTATCAAAGAATATGAAGCTCATATTATTCAAAATTAGCCACTCAACAATCATACAAATACTAACACACATCATGAATAAGATCAATGTGAACAATTATCACCAAAAGATCGTAAACTAGCAAATGTCAAACAGGACCATATAAACACTATACTAGTTCTTAATTATGACATGCTTCATAAATGTGGTACAAACAATGAGTTGATAGATGAAAAATCAAGTAAGCAAGCAATATGATATAGAGATACCTTCGCAAGCTATTTTCATCAAAGCAATGCCTTCACCCTTTTTATGAGTCCTCTTGGCTTGTATGTCCTCATGACTACAAGTTATAGGTGTGTCGCTTCCAAGAGACTAAAGACTATGCAATTCAACTCAAATAACAACAAAATATGACTTTCTCTAAAAGTCTTAACATAATTGTCACCAAATAGATTTTAAAAAAAACTTCTCAAAAGTTAATCAACAAATTTTGACTATTATAACAAACAATATAAGATAGCTAAGTTCATGTCACGTTGTAGAGATACAAAGCAAACAAGCTAAGCTTCTTAACAACAAAACACTAGTCTTAAAGCTAACTCACATGTGCAACTTACACTAATGGTAAGAGCACTCACCCTTGACAAATTTAGTCTTGGGTGAACTTACATGAACATTATCAAGATTCTCTTTGACAACAATGTTGAACCTAGAGTAAAGTTCTTCAACAACTTGATTCACAATGATATCATTGAAACTCTTCTTATCAACATTGTTAGCAACACATGCATTGTCAAATTTTGAAGGATATGCATTATTCACCTTCCGAACATTCTTAACATGCTTTGAGATGTTATCATGTTTTCCATATTCAAAAGCTTTAGCATGCATAAAATGAGGTTCAGTCACTCTATTCCTAGATGCATTTTCTAAGTTGCAATATTCAATGAGTTTGTAGCACTTGGGTTTGATATGACCTATGGTATTGCAAAAATGACATATGGGAACAAAATGAGAGATTTTACCTTCCAGAGTTGGAGAAGCACAAATGGGAGTTTCAAGGGGTACCTAATTCTTTAACTTGTTCTTCTTCTTGGAACGTCTCTTCTTAAGAGTTTTCTCTTCAACAATGACTTTGCTTGTCGGAAGTGATGTTTCTATGAGCTTCTTCTCAACCACCGCGTCACTTGAGCTTCCTAAGGACAAATTAGAGATGATCCTATTCTTTTCAAGAACAATACCCTCAACTTCACTAAGCTTCTTAGCAAGAGCATTCTTTTCATCCAAGAGCCTCCGAGTTGTAGAAACAAATTCATCCACTTGTATCTTGATCAAATCATCCTTTTCATCAACCTCTCTTAAGGCTATCTCCAATTTCTCTTCAAGACTTTTCACCTTAGCCAAAAGATCAACATAGGTTGAATTTTCACTTAAGCACACTTGATGATTTGTATCAACCTCCTTGTCCAATGAATCTTGACTAACATCCTCTACGATAGAGTGAGAGGCCATGAATGCAACAAAGTTGCTCACCAATTCTTCTTCACTAGAAGACTCATCACTTAAGCTCTCCTCATCACTAGAGACATCATCACTCCATGTGGATTTCTTCATTATGTTGCTTGAGTAAGTGATCAAGTCTAAATTGATCATCCTTTGGAACACAAGAACATCTTTTTCTTTGTTTTTGTAACTAACATTCTTTCAAGCTTATCAACAAAAATTGTTAGTAGACAAATGCAATGAAAAACAAGAAGAACCTTCTCCACAACAAATAAAGGAGGACAACTATGACACAAAAACCTAAGCAATTCACTCGTAAGTATAACCCGGATCTCATCGAGTGCCGTCCGACAACCCGCTCTAATACCAATTGAAAGTATACAAACGTAGTTAAATTGCTTAAGGCATACCTAGAGAGGAGGGGGGGAGGGTGAATAGGTTTTTACGCTTTTTTTCAATCCCTTGAACAAACTTTTGTTTGTCCCTCAAAGTAGCCTTACATAGAACAAATAAACCAAGAAAGACATACATAGACAATATGTGAATGTAATCATGTGAACATAGTCTATGTATATCACCTAGTTGTATGAGGTATAAGAACAAATAAACTCAACAACAAAGAACACTTGTATTTCAATAGACGTTTAATGAGTTACAAGAGTGATCAAATATCATTATACAAAATTACAATTTACAAAATAATCATATATACAAAAATGATCAATTAAATGAATTCACAAATCACACTTTATAAAGTCTTGCTTCACTATACATCACAAGTGAATAATGTGAAACAAAATAATAACATACACAAATAAAGTATAAGAGATAGAGATAGGAAGAATTAACACAAGATATTTTTTAACGTGGTAAAACCTCCAAGGAGGAAACATCCACGGGTTGAACTACAACCATTGGGTATTATATATTGAATGATAAAAATAGAGAATCCATAAAGTGATCAATCTTTAGCTCACCTAACCTAGTGGAGTCTAAGTCTACCTAACCCTATTGGAAAGTATGAGATCCCTCAATGATGCGGAACCACCATATATTGGACAATATACAAAACCAACATCGATGGAAGATTAGAAATTCCTCAAGAGTGCATACACCTCCCGTGTACCCCGCTCTTTGGAGTCTATGTCTAACCAAACGCCTAGGCTTACAAATATAATAGCCAACTCCCTATCCAAGGCACTTAAGTCTCTAGGGAGTCTTCCATGCATGACTATCCGAGTCCTCCCGACTCTAGCCAAGACTTCTTGCTTGCCTATCCGAGTCCTCCCGACTCTAGACAAGTCTTCTTGCTTGGCTATCCAAGTCATCCCGACTCTAAACAAGACTTCATGCCTTTTACAAGGACTTCCTAGTGTGATCATGTGAATGCAAATGATGCAAACAACCAATTCAACATAGAACATGTGATCAATACATTCCATGGTACAACTAGACCTAAACATGTGATAACACAAGTAATAAAAGTCTAGATGCAAAAACAAGAATAAAACCTAGAGCATGTGTAAAACCTAACACATAAAGCTCATAGTTTCATTCACACATACAACACTTGAACAATACATTTCCATGAAGTACAAGTTCAAGATGCTATAAACATACAATAAAATGCTAGAATCATGAAATCAAATCAATCAATATTCTAGCCAAAGATTTAGAGCAAGGATTAAAAGATAAATCAATTAAACCCTAGATAGCTCTAAAAACACATACAAATACAATAATCCTAGATTTCATCAATCAAAGGATCAAAACAAATCTCAAGGTCATTTATCACAAAATTGATTCAATCAAGTCACAAACAACCTAAGATATCAACCTAATCACAATACAACTCACAATTATGTGAAAAACCTAGAATCAAAGAAACTGGTTCACAAATATCCTAAATAGACTTTCGATTAGGATTGATTGTGAAGCTATCTTTCTCAATAGCATTCACTAAACATACAAGTATATATAGAAAGAAACCCCAAGCAATTTGAAGGTTATAAAAGAAGAAATCCCAAAGATATGAACACTACCTTGGATTCATGAGCTGGTTCGGTTTTCTATGTAGAACCACTAGAAAAATTGATCAAACAGCTGCCAAACCACTTGAAAAGGTAGAGGACTTGATTACAAACAATCTCCAACTTGAATCACTCAATTTCAACTTCGTATGAGAAAGTTATGGTGTTTGGAAGGTGAGAAAATTGGAGAGGAATCTGACAGGATTTGCAATTCTTCTTCTTGAAAATGAAATGGAAGGAATGGAGTTTAAATGGAGGGAGAGAGGAGAGATTTTGGCCAATCAAAGAGGGCCACATCAGTCCTGGTCCGTGTGGGGCGCGTGGGCCACACGGGACTAGAGAGTTGATCTGGCCGTGGGCCCCACGGCCTCCACACGGGGTGGCCTAGCTTGGCCACTTGGCCTCGTTAGCTCTCCCGCGCATCTCTCGCGTTCTTTGGCCATATTTGGGCCTCCGAACTCTGATTTCGAATCCATTTTGGATTAAGAATCGTGACTCCCTCACACACAAGGACGACTACAAAACTTTAAAAATGATTGAGAAATCATCTCGAAAACGACGATGAAGTCAACCCAACGAATGAGAACAAAAGTAGCGTAGCTACGTTTTTGGACTCGAAGTAAGTGAATGAGTAACCGAAACGACCGGAACTCAGTAAGGAATCATAATAGAACATATTCAAGTCCAAATACAAAATATAGAAACATTCAAACACAAAGACACACACATATGCTATTTCCTAGACATAGTCCTAGAACATGCAACAAGCAAAGATTGTCAAGATAGTATAAATGCATGAGCATACATTTTCAAGTGTGTGAAAGTGATATTAAATGATGTTTAACCATGAAGGAACACACAAAAATGCCATGTGTGTGTGTGCCTAGCCTTGTAAGAGATATGAGGTCTCATATATACCTTTGTAGATCAATGAAGCACATATCTCTTTGAAGCCGACATCTTGCATGAATTGTGGCCAAGACTTTCTTTGTCTTCTTGAATCTTCACACTAGGACCACTAAACATTATAAGAGAAACACGTTTTGATATGGAATATATGCTAACACAAACCAAAAACCTAACACACTCTATCTGATAAAGAATGTTTTCTACTAGCTGTAATTGGCGTGTCACAAGCTTTAGAATCCATATTGTTTTTCTTCTTCAGCAAATCAAATATGTACTTGGATTGAGGATGTACAGTCTTGTTGAATCCCCAAAAGCCTCAACCCAAGAGAGAAGTTCCCTTGACCTATAGTTTTCAATGCAAATGAGCAATGCAATATGACAATAAGCTTACTTGTCAATGAAGTATTGCTGCCTATAATCAATAAGCCATCAACATATACCAACACAAATAAAGACTCGGAACCAGAGAACTTGAAGAAAAGAGAAGTATCTGATGTAGAGTTCTGAAAACCCCATAAGAAGAGAGCTATTCTAAGCTTGTGAAACTAGCTTCGAGGAGCTTGTTTAGAATGAGTGAACTTGTTTAGCTTTTCAAGAAGCTGAAATACCTACAAGGTTATACTAAACAACCTAAGGAGGGGGGGGGGGGGGGGGGGGGTGTGGGGTGGTAAATAGACTGACACTCTATTTTTAAAACTTTTTCGATGCTTTTATCAAAACCTTGGTGAGTATACAATTAACCTTTAATATGATTGTTATGAGAAACAATAATCACATGTATGCTAGATTCACCACCCTTAGTGTACACAACATATAACAAGAGACAATGTATCTTATAAAAAGTATGTTCAATGCAAAACAAATTCCACAAGTTGTACTTTGAATATTACAATGTAATTCACTAAGTAGAGCTTTACAACTTGATATAGAATATCACAAGTTACAATGTTCAAACACTTATAAAGATACAAGAGACAAATGTTGATTCACAAATAATGTGTACATCTCTTTCTCTATAAGATCTTGTTTACAATGATATGGAGAAATGAAGATCTTAAACAAGATATAGTAAATCACATATACAAATATAAAGAGATAGGGAAAGAGAAACTTGACACATGATATTTTTATGGGTAAACCTCCGAAGAGGAAACATCCACGGGTT
Source organism: Acer saccharum (assembly GCA_030490815.1). Lineage (NCBI taxonomy): Eukaryota > Viridiplantae > Streptophyta > Magnoliopsida > Sapindales > Sapindaceae > Acer > Acer saccharum. Next base: position 170,340 of record CM059866.1, read on the forward strand.
GAATTCACAACCACCGGTAAAATGTCTTTCACTAGTTAAATAAGAGTACACCCTCAAAGTGACCAAATCACATGAACCACTATCTATTGGATATCCCTCATACCTAATCCCACTAGAGAGAGACTTGCCTACTTTCTAACTGAGACAAAGTGCATGCCTCTAGAAGTATCCTTGCTCGGTCTTACTTGAAGCCACATGCTTTTGCCAAGACTTCCTCAATCTTCCTCGGACTTACCAGCCATATGCTCCTTGCCAAGACTTCCCAATTGCTCGATCTTACTTGAAGTCTCATGGTTTCTTGCCAAGACTTCCCTTACTTGACTAATCCGAGCCCCTTGCTCTTAGTCAAGACTTCCTTGCTCAATATTGAAGAATCCATCCCAACATGTGACTTCCACCTTTTACAAGGCAAGTGATCTAAGTGATGCAAGTACAACCAACATAGGACATATGATCAATATGAACTATGGAAACTATAATTAAACAATGGGCACACAATGTATGATATTCTAGTTTACAATCCAAAATATGCTATCTTACAAGATGATGCATGAACATATGAAATGTATGGATTATGTACACTTCATGTAAACTAGACTTAGTCAACAAGATCACAACAAAAAATACTCTAGATCATAAATCATGAAAACCAAAATCTAGATATGCCAATACACCAAACATACTTCAATCCTAGATTCGATTCATACAACTAAAGCTTAAGATAAACACATGTTCATGAAGCACATATTCAAGGCTTTAGTACAAAAACTAAAATGCTAGAGAAATGAGATAGATCTACAAACTTCTCTAGAAATCAATTAGAGCATATATTCATAAATTAGTCAAGTGAATCGAATCAATGCTTTAAACATACAACAACTTGTGCTATTTCCATATATGTTCAATCAAAGACATATAGCACAACTAGGAGTTATTACTCATTAGAATATTCATAATCAATGTACAATAATCCTAGATTCAAAGCTAATCACAATACAACTCATATGCATATGATGAAAACATAGGTTTAGAAAAACCTAACTCACATTCAAGATTCTAATTAAGCTCAAATTTGCTTTTAATTGAAGCTCACAAACCTAATAGCATTTGATCAAGAACATACACATGTATAGGAAGAAATCCCAAGGTAATTGAAGAACATTTAAGCTCAAGAACACAAAAGATTTAACAATTACCTAGAACAATGGAGTGCAGTTCGAATTTGGTGTGGAACCAAATGAAAACTCGATCAAATCACCTCAAGGTTGCCTCCCATGGTGGCCACGCGCCTCCACGGGAAGGCCTCCCTTGTTTTCCTTCTCTCCTGTCACTCCTTTCCTCGTGCATCCTTCGCATTCTTCGGCCTTCCTCGGCCTCCGAACTTGGAATTCGAATCTATTTTTGAATTACGAACCGTAACTCACTAATACAGAGGACGACTATGAAACTTTGACAAATGGATATGAACTCGACTCGATACACGATAAAGAAGACAACGTAATGTAAGAGAATGTAAAGTTTTGTAACTTCCTAGTTTGAACTCGAAATCTAATGAGTGAGTAACCAAAACGATTGGAACTCAATAAGGAATATATAAGAACATATTCAAGTCCAAATCACTAAAACACAAACAAAAACACAAGATCACATAAGTATGCAATTTCCTAGAGATAGTCCTATTACATGCATTTTTACAATGTTTGTCAATTTGAGACTAATAATGCATGAGCATACTTAAACACGTGTGTGAATGTGTTATACCAATTTAGTGCTACAATGTAGGGACACAAATGTATGAATGTGTGTGCGTGCGCCTAAGCCTTGTAAGAGGAAAGAGTCTGATTACCTTTGTAGTCAACAACGCTCTCCTTGCACGAAGGCTTCACTTTGCTTGAAACGTTGTCCATTGATGCAGTAAAATTACGTTCAATTTAAATTAAAGTTCGTTCACTGGGATTGGTGATTCAATCAGTTGAATACTACTTAGTCTAGGAAAAATCTACTCTAAGTGCGTGAAAATTAAATTGCATAATGCTTTGGGTTTGGAAAATGGTTTGGTTTCTTGCAAATGATTAAATGCAACTTGTAAGCTAAAACTAAAAATGAAACTTAAGAAATTAAAATGCAAACTTGAGAATAAAACTAAGTTAAAAATTAAACTAAGCACAACAAACACACATCGTATGGATATATGGGAGAAAGCACTAGGGAATTGATACAACCTTCTTATACCACTCTATGTTATTACTTAGTCTCATTAAGCACTTCAATCCAATTTTAGCTTGTTTTAAGATAAATCCATTAAGTCCTAGGTCTTTCCCATTACTCATACATGATCATGTAACAAGCAATGAAAAATCCCCCTATTTAACATAAACTCTAAGCCAAGTTGGTCTAGCATGGCCATGCATAAACCAACCCTTCCAATTACTAAGCTTGTGAGAGAACACCTAAACTCAACACCTTAAATAAAACTAACTCTCAAACCCATGTCTCTTGTGTCCATAACAAAACATGAATAGAGAAATTAGAACAATTAATGCAATAATTGAAACTAAAATCGAATTGAATTAGAGAATAGACTAATTAATTACATAGAGTAGTCAAATACGGTTACATCAATCCCCTAACTATAGAATTGGTTACACATCAATGGAAAAAGAGAAGAGAAAACAAAGGAGTAGAGAAAACCCATGTGTCTTGAGAGCTTCCTCTTGAGAATCTTCTTCCTCTTGCTTGCAAAACTTCCAAGGATGGATGGGAATGGCTATGTAGAAGGGAATATGTGAAAAGGATGATGAAATGGTATAGAAAGGTTGTAGCTTGGGTTAATTTCGTGTGGTTGGTGATGTTGGATCTAAAATAAATAAAGAGAAGTTTATATATGGGTTCCAAATAGGGCAAGATTCCTTATAAAAGATGAGCTGATAGACTGCCGTGGTTGGTGAAGACGGCAGATGTCCGTGGAAAATCTCTGTCGAAAGGATTCCGTGGTTGGCCAAGACGGCACTTCAACCGTGGCAACATTTTGGCTCCTTGACGTGGGCAACGGCACAACGGTGACACTAATCTTTGTGGATTGTTGTCGCTTGAGCGATACGGTTGGCCACAACGGCACCTCAACTGCGGCAACATCTTTAATAATGCTTCCAAACTCCCAAAATTGCACTTTATGCACCAAAATCTTCTCTCTTGCACCAAAACACCCTAGCTTTCAATAATAACCTGCAAAAGCCTCAATCAAGCCATTAGAAACTCGATTTCACTCGAGAATCGAACAAAGCAAAAGCAATGGAAATGGGGGCCAAAATATAGTATTGAAATGGCTTGATCATCCATCTTCTTCGAAGCTTGATAAATCGTACAACTCGGACAATATAGCAATACAAAATAGCAATACAAAGGAAATAATGTTTTGATGTAGAATAATGCCAACTAGACTTAAAATCCTAACAAAGGCATTGAAAATGTCAACTTGTTCAATATGCCATCCATTTGCTACTGCTAAAGAGAAGATTACTCTTATTGTTGAGGCTATTACAACTGGATTGAAAGTGTCCATAAAATCCAATCCTAGAATTTAATGAAACCCCTTTACAACCAATCGAGCCTTGTGCTTTAAAAGACTTCCATCCTGCCTGTATTTTGTCTTGAACACCCATTTACAATCCACATTATTCATGTCTAAAGCATATGGTACCAATAACCAAGTGTTGTTAGCTTGCACGATATGAAATTCCTCTTACATAGTTTTGAGCTATTTTGGGTCTTGTAAGGCAACTTGTATTGACTTTGGTTTAGAATCAGCTAAATAAAAGCTTGAGTTAACTTTTGGTTTAGAGATACCATTCTTGCTTCTAGTGATCATAGGATAAACTAAGACACTAGGTTGAGAAGCATTTCGAGGTTGTATTGATGACACTATAAGATTAGACAAAAACTAGTTGGACCAACATCAATACCAATTGAACTATTCGAAGAATCAGACAACAAATCCAATCTGTTATTGTAGCTAAAGGGGACCTGGATAAGGATTGATGAGGAATCTGTTAACATGACATACGAGGAGTAGAATTACTATTATTGGAAATGTGTGTTGGTATAGTGTTTAAGATCCTTTGCACAATAGATAAAGGAATGTTAGAGCTATGAACATGCTGATGTGTAGTCTTATCGGTAGGAAGGAGAGACAAATATGGAAATGCTAGTTCATTGAATTCTGCATGTTTAGAAATGTAAATCCTACCTGATGAATGAAGACATTTGTAACCTCTATGCAAAGGACTATACCCTATGAAGACACATTTTGAAGTGTGAAAGTTGAATTTATGCCTTGAGTAGTCACGCAAGTAAGGGAAACAACTACAACTAAAAGTTTTGAAAAAGGTTTAGTTTGGTTTTCATTGATAGAGCTTTTTAAATGGAAAGCCAAAACGAAAACTAGCTATTTGCATAATTAATAAAAAACTATAAGTACTAAAGGTATCAAACAAAAATTTGAAAAGTAGATTAGCATGAGTAATGAGTGTTAACCCGTTTCAACAACATGCCTATGTTTTCTTTTCGCCAAATCCATTCTGTTGGTGTGTGTGATGATAAGAATATGTAGCTTGAATGCCTTGACTTGCTAGATATTTCATGAGAGCTATATACTACCAACTCATATCATAGTGCAAGCTTTTGATCTTCTTGTTGAATTGTAGCTCCACATTCTTCTAGAATGTAACAAAAATTGCCAAGACATCTGACTTCAACTTCAAAGGAAAAATCCAGCAAAAACGTGAAAAGGCATCCACAATTGATACGTAATATCGATATCCCTTAGTGGAAAAGGTTAGAGAAGGACCATATACATTTGAATATACAAGTTCAAAGGGTTATTTTGTTGTGATTTCCACACTTGAAAAGGGTAACCTGTGTATAACTTCCCAAGTTTGCAAGAATCACAAAAGTAAGGTGCTAAAACTCTGTTATTAAAATGTATGTTGTGCAACAATTTTTGAAGTATCAATGGAGCTGGATGCCCCAATTTAGCATGTTAATTGGCATTCACAACAGCATAGGCTCCTAGATAAACTGGTTGTCCTTTGGAATTACACAGGTTTTCAAGGCTAGTCTTATTCATTCTATTTACATAACTAGAAGAACAAATAAACACTCTTGAAATCTTTATCTTGAGCCGACTTGAGGTTTGGGCAAAGAACTTCAGGACTCTCTACTAACTTCAAGCTATACTAATATACAATCCATCTTCAAGTGTTCATTAGAGTAAAACCTTTCTCGTTTTGAGATCTTTGATAATACATTTGTTAGCAAAGAATTCAGCAAAAGGCTTGATTGTCACAAGTGAACTTTGAAATGCTAAGTAATTTCTTAGTGATTTGAGGCACATGTAAAATATTTTTGAGGAAAAGTTGCTAATGAAGCTATGTGTGACTTAATAATAATGTCACCTACATGAGATATAGAGAGTTGATACATGATCGTGCTCCAAATGTTCGCATTTAGTGCTCTTTTTACTTGGTTTTTGTAATCGTTTTTCAAGCATTTTAGGTGTTTAATGTTGTAAATAAGTGTTTTAAGGTATTCTTGGCGTTTCAAAGGCATTTTGGTCCAAAGTGATGAAAAGAAGGCAAAAAGGCAAAGAAACCAGAAAAGAGATGAATCTCTGCTATTGCGGGTTCACACCTCCTAACCGGCGGGAACAAACCAGCGGAGCAAAGATGTGAGGAACATCATAAACATTTGGCAAGTTCATACTCCCTGCCTCATGGGAATAAAGTCGCTAAATAGAAGCCGCGGGAACTTCTCATCATTTTCCAGCGATTTCAGACCTTCTGTTTCGCGAGAATTAAGTCACCGGATTCAAACGAGCTCTGACTTGCATTTGCATTCGAAGATAGTGGAGAATTAGTAAGATTTTGAGAAGCCCTAACGTTAGTAAAAAATGGCTCTGATACCATAAAACACAATAGAGGTGTTTAATATAAACAACTATGTGTTTGATAAAATGTCAATGAGAGAAAGTAAAGTTAAAGCAAAGCTAAAAATAGAGCTTTGAAGAACTCCATTAATGGAGGTTAATGAGAAACCATTTTCTTTGTATTTTTCAATAAATAAGACGACACATGAGGACTGATATTTATATACCAATTATGACATACAAAAAACGTTTTCCTGAAGTATAGGGAAATTGTTAACTAACTCTAACTAATTTTGCCCCCTGTACATCCAAGTCAGCATTTAGCTATGATTAACTAACTAATCTAGTTATGAAACTTAACCAGGAGCTAACTATCTATCATCTTGAATCATAGAATGATTTCCAAATGATAGATACAGATGATCATGTGAGGATGTATTGCAATGCTAGCTTCTGACTTCATGTTATCGACTTTTCCTTTCTTAGTTTTGATGCTTAGCTGACTCATTGGAGACTTTGTAGCAATTCATGCTGAGAGCTTTTGCTTGTAGTCTTATCAATGATGTGGTAAATAATACGAGAACCGTGAATTATTTGTTACATCATTTGCATATTGAAGTATGAATTATTTTGTTTTAAGTACAATATTACTTATTCAATAAAAGTTTATGTGTTGACAATATGAGGTTGGCTTGGTGGTTTGCCTCTCACACCTACACCATAAGGTTATGAGTTCGAGTCTGTCTCCCATTCCTCAAAAACCTGGATTATTGTAATATGTCAAAAAAAAAAAAAAAAAAAAAAGATTGTGAAGTGTGATTTATATTCAATTTTTTTTCTTTAATTATCCCAACTACCAACATAATATATACATGTAAATGGACTATGCTGATAATTACATAAGAGATTGAACTCAAGTGGGTTGGTGGAGAAATGACAGTTTTAAGTAATGCACATGGTTAGTTTTTATTTGAAATTTTGGGCGCCGAAGATATTTTTTTAAAGTATTGCTAGACTTTCCAATTTTTTTCCCAAAGTTTTTCCTAAATGATGTTGGCACGTGAGGTGTCAATATCATATCACTTACCACATTATCTTATAATTTACAAGATGTTGACACCTCACGTGCTAACATTATTTGGGAAACTTAGGTGCGTTTGGTATCGTTTTAAAATGGTGTTTTTGAAAACTTTTTTTAAAATGGAAATCATGTTTTAAAAATGTAATGTATTTGGTAGTGTTTTTTAAAAGTAGTTTTTTGAAATGCAAAACGATGAAAAAGTGTTTGGTTGTTGTTTTTAAAGTGAGTGAAATAGTTGTTTGGAGGGAAAATTTAAGGTTTATTTTGAAAACCTGTTTTGAAAACAATAAAAAACAATAAAAAGTTGTTTTTAACTTTTTAGTTAAGGCTGCCCTTGGGTGCAACGTTACATGATGCAATGAAATTTTTTTGACTGTGATCATGTCTTCTTTGGTACAACCACATCAGCTAATATGTGATTGTATGTTCTAACATGCGATTACAATAATTTAATTGTGTGATCACATGTAATTCATATGCAATAACATTGTATATATTTATAATCACATGTAATCATATATGATCACATACTATTTTTTAAAATTGTATGGCGTCATGTTGCACGTAAGAATGAGCCTTTTAGTTATAACTTTAAAAAAGTTGTTTTTTGTTTTCAAAAACAGTTTTGTAAAAACTATTCAACCAAACAACATTCTAGTTGTTTTTTGTTTATAAAAACAAATCCAAACACCACCTTAGCATTACTTTTTTTTTTTTTTTTTTCATGCAATAATTTTCGGGAAAGTATCATTATCCCCCTTGACTTTTGCCCTAATGTTATGACGAGGACAGGGTTTGGCCATATTAGCCATTTTCCCCCTAAAAACAAATAAATGTTAAAAACGCTCCTTCTGTTACACTTTCCATCCATTTGGAGCATTGACTGTCAAGCCTCATGGTCAAATGACCGTTTTATCCTTCAGTTTGCTACATATAATTACCATTTAACCCTTAAAATATTCATGAAATAAAAAATACTTCAAATGAAAAAACACAATTAAAATATGGATATCCACTGTCCATCTCAAAGATGGATAGTGGAGATCTCTTTTTTTTTTTTTTTTTTAAATTTTTATTTGATTTTAAAATTTTTTTTTAAAAAAGATTAGAATCAAATTAAATATAAATTAAATTATTATCTATTTTAATTTTAAAATATAAATTAAATTTTTATCTATCTAATATCTTTTCCACTAGTCTTCAATATCCAAACCAAACATCAAACCTTAACCTTCCACCGCCGACACCATCTCTTCCCGCCATCGATCTCCTCTTCTCTTTCTCTCTTGGTGGCGACGGTCGTGGTTTTGAGCTTGGCGACGACGCTGATGTCCCAGCTCTTCTTCAACTAACTAATCTAATCTCTCTCAAATCATCTTCTTCAACTAATTAATCCAGCACAACTCCAACCTTCGTCTACAAACCCTAACCCAAACTCTCTCTCTTGATCGATATCATCCTTTTCTCGATTTCATCTCATGTGTCTTTG
>CM059866.1:179332-191223 GCA_030490815.1 Acer saccharum
AATCTACCGCCGTGATTTGACTGTGGGTTTCGATCTGGGTCTTTGATAGTGATGATTTGGGTTTCAATCTGGGTGTGGGTGTTTTCTGGGTTCGATTGGGTGGGGGTGGACTGGGTGTGGGTGGACTAGGTGTTGGTCGTTTGGGTGTGGGGTTTGGTTGGTGTGTTGGTTCGAACCTATAACTGGGTTCGATTCCAGATCTGGGTTGGGTCGAACCCAGCTGTTCTTGAGAGGGAGAGAGAGAGAGAGAGAGTTGGTGTTGGTGGTTGATTTTAGGTTTTGTGTTTGTATTTGATTTTAGGATTTGAGCATAATCACTCCTAGTATGTTTATGGGTTTGGTTTATATTTTTGATTTTATGAGTTTGATTTTTTTTTTTTAGGTTTGATTAACAAGGAAATTCACAAGGACTGGGTTTGATTAATAGGGATTTTTTTTTTTTTTTTTTTTTTTTTTTTAGGTTTGTATTTTGATTTTATGGTTTGAATTATTTTTGATGCTGGTTGATGGATTGGGTTTGATCCACAAAAAAAAAAAATAAAAAAAAAATAAAAATAAAAATAAAATAAAAATTGAATCTTTTTTTTTTTTTTTTTAATGACATGGATTTGGTGGAATTCCAGATTGGATCTCTACCGATCTCCACCATCGAAGATCCAATTTGGAATTCCACCAAAACCATAATTTTTTTATAATTTTTGTAAAGAAATATTGTGAATTGTATAAAAGTTTTTTAATTTTTTAATTATTTGCTTTTACAATATCGCCCCTTTGACTTTAATGGTCAACATGATTTTGGATAGAAAAGGTGACAGAAAGGGTATATTATACATTCCTTCCATTTCAGGAGAAGACCGGCTAATAAGGCGAAACCCTATCCTTGTCTTAACAATAGAGTGAAAGTCAGGGGGAAATTATACTTTCCCATAATTTTCATGATAGAAGATTGATATAGTTACCAACAATAAAATCAATATTTAATTATTTATTTATTTCTTGAGAGATTGATGAAAATAATAAAATGAACAATCCTGCTGGTTGCCAGTTTATAGCAATATTAAGATAAAGTCTGATCCAATCATCTAATACCAAAACAAAAATTTATAAATTGAAACATGCTCATGTATTTTTCTTTTTTTCATAATTAAAATAAAGAAGTAAAACTTCTATAAATTAATAATGTTGGGCCGTTCAAAATTTATTAGTTGATAGAGTTATTAATTAATTGATAAATTAATAATTTATTAATTCATAGAGTGCATTTATAATTCAATGTATATATAAATAACCAACTAATGTTAAACTAATCTAAGTCATTAATCAACTAAAAATACATTAAGTTAATAAAATAAAAATAAAAACTGTAATGTTTATGATTTGTATTGACTTGATTCCATTGCAAAACGCTCTATATTTGTATTAGTTGTTGCTTAGGATGTTCTTGGAAGAAAAGAAGCTTAAAAGGTGAAGAGCAACGTCTAGTGCAAACGTCGTCTTCAAGAGGTGAAAGCGTCAAAGGTATACTTCGACTTCTATCCTTTTCAAGGCGTTAGCGCACACACACAATTCATACATGTGTGTCCATGCATCTTAGTTCAAACATTTGGTATAACACATTCACACACTTCTTAGTATGCACATGCATTGGTCTCTTATAGACAAACATTGTAGAATTGCATGCTTTGTGACTATCTCTTTGATATGGCATGCTTGTTGAATTTATGTTTGTTTGTTTATGTATTTTGTATTTTGGACTTGAATATGTTCTTATTTGATTCCTTATTGAGTTCTGGTCATTTCGGTTACTCATTCATAAGGTTTCGAGTCCAAACGACTTAGCTAGGCTACTTTGCATTCTCATTCGTTGAGTTGACTTCATTGTCATTTTTCGAGATGATTTCTCAACCTTTTGTCAAATTTTCTTAGTCGTCGTCATGCGTGAGGGAGTCACGATTCGTAATCCAAAACGATTTAAAATTAGAGTTCGGATGCCCAAGATACAGCTGAAGAACGTGATGGTACATGGGAGAGCAAGCGAGGCCAAGTGGCCAAGCTTGGCCAAGCCGTGTGTGAGTCGTGGGACCCACGGACAGAGCACCTCTCTGGTCCCATGTGGCCCACGCGCCCCACACGGGCCTTGGCTGAGGTGGCCACTTTTGGTTGGCCAAAAATCCTCTCTCTCTCCTCCATTTAAACACCTCTCATTCCTTCCAAACATAGAACTTGAAGAACATTTTGAAAAGAAATTTCTGCAGAATTCTTCACATTTTAGTTTTCGTATTTTGATCATAACTTTCTCATACGAACTCAAAATTGATTGATCCAAAAACCAAAATTGTTGGTTTTGATGAGAGCTACAAACCCCAAGCATTTCTACAGGTAGCTGACTTCGTCAGTTTTCCCAGTGGTCTGATTTTCAGTACGTGGTCAACTTTATATGTTCAACTTCTTCTTTTTCATTTCATCTTTGATCATCTCTTTTATTCTTACTATTTGATTGATGAAATATGTTGAGAAGGATGTTATATCATATGCTAGGGGTTTGATCATTTGTTAATTGAGTTTTAGCTTTGTGATTTCTCTTGAACATATATTTGTTAAACTTGATTCAACTTGAAATTGATTCTAGAAAAGGTATATATGATGTGCTTCATGTTATTTTCTAGGTTTAATTTCATGATCTAAGAACTAGGTTTTTAGTGTGATATATTGAATATTCATACTTATTCTTATTGATTTACATGTCTTGATTTCTAGATACATTTGTGATTGTTTATTGAAAGCATATTCTAGATTATCATTGAACATGTACATTTAGCTTGATTGATCATCTAGCTTTATTTGATTGTGTTTGCATCATTTGCATCACTTAGATCATAGCCTTGCTTAAGGTTGAAGTCTCTAGGAAAGTAAGTGAAACTTTATGGATAGAGCAAAGAAGTCTTGATTAGAGTTGGGAGGACTCGGATAATCAAGCAAGGAGACTTGTCTAGGGTCGGGAGGATTCGGATAGACAAGCAAAATCTTCTTAGAGACGTGAGCGTCTTGGATAGGAAGTTGTTTTCTAGAGGTATAGGACACATCTCGGATAGGAAGTAGGCTTGGTGATTCACTAGCCCAAGGGTAGATTAGGAGTTGATAACTTGAGCGGATATCATGAGTTGGTAGCTTGAGTGTGTAAGTCCTTTTTCATATAGTGGATTACTTTGCCGGTGGTTGTGGTATCAACCCGTGGATGTTTCCTCTTTGAGGTTTTACCACGTAAAAATCATTATGTCAATTTTGCTTTACTTTTCTTTATCTTCCATATCTTACATTGATTGCATATCTTGTAAATTGATTTACTCTTGCATTAGTTAAATCAATTCATTTGTTGAATCTTATCAAGTGTGCATTTTCTTTGTTATATTCCGTATTATTTTTTTTAATATTGGAATAAATTGGGCATATACCTATTCACCCCCCTCTAGGTATATTTTGCACTACTACTTAAGGGAAATTTCAAAAACTAATTCCATTATGCACTTAAAGCATCAACAACACTTCATAATCTGCTGTTGCAGTTTGAGAATTCAACTCCAAAACTTCTAGGTATTCAACTAGATTTGAATTTCAAGAAACAAGAAGCAACAATAGAGTCATGTTTCAAGAAAATATGATAGTAAATTATATTTGTAATTTCAATAAATTATTAATTGATGAGATGAATGGGGCCACAGATTTATATCGGGGTTTTTTGAATTATCTAATCAATTTATCAAAATTATTAATTTATCTCATTGGCTTGAATTGAGACCGGAAAAAATATTATATTATAAAGATTATTAATTTATGAGTATTAATTTATGGAGTTTCTACCGTATATTGTAAAAAAGGTCTCTAGGAAATGCAAAAGTTTTTAGTCATGAGACATCCATAAGTATTGAACACATGACATGAAAATATCCACAAATTGGTGTTAATATATAAGAATCTCTCTTGAGAAAAGGGCAAACTGAAATTATATGATGTTATATATTTCGATTTTCACTCAAAACTTTGTACTTTTTTTTTTTTTTTTTTTTTTTAAGAATCAAAAACTTTGTACTTGTTCATCAAGAATGTATACATTCATTTGGGATAATTAAGTATCCATCAAGAGAAACATTTCATACTATCTAGAGTCGTGCTATGGTATTAGAGTTGTAAATTTTATTAATGCAAATGAGGCTGTCTTTGACATTGCCCCCACAAAGGCCTCGGGCATCGATGGTATGTTGGCTCTCTTCTACCAAAACCATTGGGATACGGTGGGTGTAAGTGTTACATAGGCGTGCCTTAAGTGCCTTAATGTGGTGGGACATTGGAGGGGGTTAATAGTACTCTAATCATTTTGATTCCGAAGGTTCTCCAAGTCAATCACTTGTCTGAATTCAGGCCAATAAGCCTGTGTAATGTTATCTATAAAATTGTGGCGAAGACTTTGGCTAATCGGTTCCGTTTGGTCTTGGATGAGGTTATATCGGATTCCCAAAGTGCTTTCGTTCCTAAGAGACTCATTTCGGATAATGCTATTATCGATTTCGAATGTATGAACGGTCTCCGTTCTAGGAATCGAAAGAAGGGATCTATTGCCTTGAAGTTAGATATGTCCAAGGTGTATGTTCGCATTGAATGGAATTTTGTCTCTAAAATGATGCTGAAGCTTGGTTTTTTTGTGGCTTGGGTTGACAGGATAATGAGATATGTCTCTTCAGTTGATTTCTCCTTCCTCGTCAATGGTAAAGTGTGTGGTAAATTGAAGCCTTCTAGGGGCATTAGGCAAAGTAATCCTCTGTCACTTTACCTATTTTTGTTATGCATGAAAGGTCTCTCAAGTATGATTAACAGGGCTGTGGCTTGTCGTGAATGGTCGGGGTACAGATGTGGTAAAACCGGCCCTGCTATTTCACATTTGTTTTTTGCTGATGACAACATGTTTTTCGCTAGGGCGTCGAGGGATGAGTAACTTACAATTCATCATATTTTGGAGGTGTATGCTCGAGCTTCTGGCCAAGTAATTAATTTTAAGAAATCGGGTCTTTATGTGAGTCGGTTGGTCCCCATGGCTGTCGATTTTGAGCTTGCTAGGATTGTGGGTGTCAGGTTTGTGAAATGTCATGAAAGCTACCTAGGTCTACCTAGTTTCACTGGCAAGAATAAAAAATAGGTGTTTTCTAACATTAAGGAGAGGATTTGGAACAAGTTAAAAGGCTGGCAAAATTGCCTATTCTCTATAAGAGGTAAAGAAATTCTGTTGAAGGCCGTAGTTCAGGCTATTCTAACTTATGCAATGTCCCTCTTTAGACTTCCTAAAGGCTTGATTACAAAGATCAATAGGCTTTGTGCTCGGTTTTGGTGGGGTAGTTCAGAAGCCGAAAATAAAATGCATTGGGGTTCTTGGTCTAAATTGTGCTCTAATAAATCTGTGGGGGGCTTCGGTTTTCGGGACCTAAGCATATTCAATCAAGCTATGCTTGCAAAACAAAGTTGGCATTTGGTTTCGAATTCGTCCTCTCTTTTAGCTACAGTTATAAAAGTAAGGTATTTTCCTACTAATTCCTTCCTTCAAGCAGACAACTGTGTGACTGGTTCTTTTGTTTGGAAAAGCCTCTTGTGGGGGCATAATCTTTTAGAAACCGGGTCCAGATCAAGGGTGGGGTCTCGGTCCTCAATCAGGATTTATGGTGACAGATGGGTTCCGCGCTCGCATTCCTTTACTATTTAGTCTTCTCCATCCTGGGTGCCTCTTATTTGGTTAGTAGCTTGTTTACTCCTTCTAGGGTCTGGAACAAACCTCTGATTCGCTCTTTTTTCCCCCCAAGAGGAATCGGATGCTATTCTTAGCCTCCCTCATAGGCAAGCTCTGTCGAATGACTCGTTGTTGTGGCATTACCAAAGGATGGTACCTATTATGTCAGAAGTGGTTATAAGCTAGGTAAAGTTATTTAGGATAGGTATGTTCCCTCTATGGCTGATGAGAATGTGGAGTGGTGGAAGGCCTTGTGGAAGCTAGGCATCCCTCCAAAGGTTAGAGCCTTTATTTGGAAATGTTGTCATAATTGGATTCCTACAATGTATAATCTTGCTAATAAAGGTATCCAGTTGAGGGGTTCTGCCCTATTTGCCTTAAAAGTCCTGAGTCTACTACTCATGCCCTTTGAGGTTGTAAGGGTGTGCAGTATGTGCGATCTTGGTTCAAAGGCCCTGTTTTCGGTGACAACTTTCACTTTCATGACCTGATTCTTTTTTTTTCGGACTCTCAAAACTAAAGAGCTGGAGCTCCTTTGCATCATTCTATGGCATAATTGGTATTGGAGAAATCAAGTGTTGCACTCCCACAACAAGTTGCGGTCTGAAGATGTTATTTCTTGGTCCATCAGCTTTCTTGACGACTTCCATATTGTGCTTGGTAAGAGCCATTCTATTTCCCTATGTAATAATAGCTTGTTGATAAAGTGGCACAAGCCAGAAGAAGGTCTGTTTAAAATCAATACTAACACTGTGGTCAATGCTAGGGATCTAAGGGTTGGTTTGGGTGTTCTGATCAGAAATTCTTCTTCGAAGGTTTTGGTTTCTTCTGTATAGAATATCAATACTAGTCTTTCTCCTCAGGCTGCGGAAGCCTCTGCTATTTTGAGTGGTTTGCATTTGGTTGTGGCTTCAAATCTTCTCCCGACAGTGCTAAAAAGTGATGCTAAATTGGTGGTTGACGCGATCAATAATAGTCGTCCTTTTTGTGCTGATATTGGTATCATTTTTAAGGACATTGCTTGTATTATGACAGAGTTTGTTATCTCTGTGTCTTTCGTTTCTAGGAAGGCAAACAGGGCAGCACATGCTCTTGCCAAGCTGGCTCTATTGGCTGATAGGAACTTCCTTTGGGAGGAGGATTATCCTCCCTGTATTGGCCCTGTAATCCTGGAAGACTCTCTTCCTTAGTTTTTTCCTTTATGAAGGTCTTCTTTCAAAAAAAAAAAAAAAAAAAGTGATATTTTCAAAGTTATGAGGTTTTAAATAATATAGTATTAATTATTCTTATATAAGAATATTTGATATAATTTTTATTTTTTTTTAAATGACGTGAATTTATATGTAATAACAATTATTCAAATAATGTCATGAAATAGGATATTATTTAATTATTATTATTATTTTTGGAAGTACAATATTACTCGCTAAATAAAAGTTTGTCAAAGTGTGAGTTATATTCAAGACTTTTTCTTTAATTATCTCAAGCACCATGATTAGGGGTGGCAATGGGGCGGATCAAGGCAGGTCGAGGCCGCTCCGAACCTGTAACCTGATTTTGAAAGGTTGTCCCAAATCCGACCCATGACCCGGCCGGTCAAAAATTCCGCCCCAAACTCGCCCCGTTTGACCCGTTTCATCAAAAAAAAAATGACAATAAATTTAGATTTAACATAGCACAATAACTGAGTTTAATAAACACTAAATTCATAGGTAAAGTATAAAATACAAATCCCAAAATAACTTAAACAAAAATACAAAATACATACAACATTTTCGGTATCAATAAAATCCATTCAACATCTTCACTAAATAGTTTAAACACAAAATTTCAATAACAAAATCCATCCAATATCTTTACCATCACTTCGAATTTTTCTCTTTCAATTTTTTTTTCAGCGAGGGTTTCTTCTCTTTCCTTTTATATTAAAAAAATATATTTTTAATATATATATATATTCTGGGTCAAATGGGGCGGGGCGGGTCAAAAGGAACCACCTCATACCCAACCCGGTAACCCGGCCGGGTCAAGAAATGTGCCCCAAACCTGCCCCATTACCCGTTTTAACCGCCCCAAACGGACCGGGGCCCCACGGGTTTGGGGTGGGTCGGGGATTTTTGCCGCCCGTAACCATGATACATAATGACTTTGTTTGACCGGTCTATTCAAAACTTCATTTTATTTTGGTACTTTAGTGTTTGAAGAGTGTTGCAATTAGGGGTGGGCACAAAAACTGAAACTGAATTGAACCGAACCGAACCGAACCGAAAAAGGGTGTTTGGTTCGGTTCATAGATTCTATTCGGTTCAAACCGATTTGAAATTTGAAAATCGAATTGAATTCAGTTCGGTTTTGGTTTTGAACATACAAAACCGAACTTAACCGAATAAACCGAATTGTCTTAATAAATTATTTTGTAAGGTTCAATTTTATTATGGACTGTTAGTTGGTGATGTTTTATTTTGGACTACATTATGTACTACATTTTTTGACTTCTATTTTATAAAAGTTATGAAGATTTTATATTTTGATTGAGTATGTAGAATGAATATGATTGACATTTTAGATTTGGATTGAAAATTGGGTTGTATTTTGTTTAAATTATTTTTACATATTATGTTTTCTTAAAAAAGTTTAAGCCTAAATGCCAAAAAAGCAACTTAAAGGCGCAAAAAAAAAAAAAAAAAAAAAAAAAAAAAAAAAAAACATATAAAAAAACCTTCGAAGCTCAATAGGCCCAAAATCGAATTGAACCGAACCAAACCGAGATAAAGGTGTTCGGTTCAATTCGGTTTTCAGGTTCAAAATAGTTCAAACCGATTCACATTTTCAAAAACCGAATATATGTCGGTTCAATATGGTTTTGGCCAAAACCGAACCGAACCGATCCATGCCCACCCTTAGTTGCAATCATGTTGAATTATTATTTTTTGAAATCCGACACCAATCCAATTAAAGATTTGTTAAAAGTTAATTTATGAGTTTAGATCGCCCTAATATATGTGTTGATCACTAGATGGCATATAGATAGTAAATATTAAGAAAAGAAACAAGAAGAGGCTAATCTAGTAGTATATCTTTCACGCCTATACCATTGAGTTGTGAGTTTGAGTAATCCCCTTCCAAACAAGGGCGAAGTCAGAACCTATTGTCCAGATAGGTTAAATTAAGTACGAAGTTTATTTATTTATTTTTGTATACCATATGTAGTGCGGTGACTCAAACCTGAGACATTGTTAGGCTGAATGAACGTCATTTACCACAAAACCATATTAAACTTATAATAAAAAAATTCTAATAAAAAAGTTTGTATTTAGATAAGAAAAATAGAATGACCTTTGGCCCTAAAATCATTTTAAATAATGAAAAAAAAAAATTGATTCACTTGGGAAAAAAATAGTAAACTAAATACATAGTTGTTAGGATTTTTGCAAATGGAGTAAAGAATTCAAGATTTGTTTCTTTATTTATGGAATGAACGGAGAATGAACGGAGAATAAAGAGGAAATGGAAACTATGAATTGGTTTTGAAGAGGAAATGAAAACTTTGATATGTTAGAGTATCAATAAAAAAAAACCGAGTATATCTTTTAATGAATCTATTGAGATTATCATAATTAAATTAAATTGTAAACTCGACAGTTTTTATGAATTATCAAGCACTGTTAATATTGTAATTGTCTTTAATTTATATTTTTTATTTGTTCTTTAAAAAAGGATAGACTCTTTAATTTTTAATTTAATTTTTTTATTATTAATATGAGGTTGGTCCGGTGGTAAACCCCTCACACCTGTGCCACGAGTTTGTGGATTTGAGTTCTTCCCCTCCCTAAAAAAAACTCCGAATTTATGTAATAATGTAATAATTAAAAAAAAAATAAAAATTATAGAAAGCTAGCATGGGTTGAAGCCTAGGCTAACTTTCACATACCTTCGTCGCCCCTATTTCCAAAACCCTGAATTTATGTAAGGGTGTCGATATTGACACCCATAAAACTTATTAGTACACTCATATTTTATTAAAAAATTAATTACATAATTATCCCAATAGAAATTTACTAATAAGGACAAGTTATTTTAATTAAAAATAAACCAAATACTATATACACTCATTAATTACACTCATATATTCAACTATATTTCTTTATTAAAAAAAATTTACCTTCAAAAAAAAAAAAACTTATGATAAACCCTAATTAAACTCTAATTTTATTTTAAGTATCAAACTTTCTCATCATCACATGATTATTATATTGTTTTTGTCTTTCTTTTATGTATAGTTTGAACGATATTGATAAACATAAAATATATATTTTTTATCGATAGCCATAGATATCAACAATTTTTATTTTTATTTTTAAGATAGTTGTATAAATAAAGAATTCCAGATTGAAAATGTCGACCCTATATACGGTTCCACATATTCCTTTTTATAAGGCTCCTACATTCAAGATATTTCCAAAAGTAAATTGGACTATCAGTAAAAGAGGATTTAATTCAAAAAATAATATGATTATATATATATTGGGTTTGATAATAATTTAAGAGTGGTTATAAATAATATGTATTAAAATGAATATATTATTTCAATAAGGGTACCATTGGCATTAGAATGGTTGCTTATAGTAATATTTATTTTTTAAATTTTAGATGGATGTATTTATAAAATAGGTGTACTAATGATTTTTATGTTGTCAATATCCGCACATTTATGTAAAAATAATAATTAAGTTTTAAGAAAAGAAAAATTGAGTATATTCTCCAATCACTTTTGGCCATAAATCATTCTTTTTTGGAACCGTTATGTAACGACCCGACCTCATCACGTTGTGCCACGTGAATTGCATATGCATGCAACACAAGTATTATTCATGTGTGCGCATACTCACGAGCACATGTCCCATATATATATATATATATATGATGATGGTTATGTCACAATCCTAGATAATATAATGTGAATTGATGGGGTAGAACAACATGGCCCCAACCATCATTTTGACATCATAAATCTTGTTTTAATTAGTAGTGTGCAACACTTAGCCACCACAAAAAAACATGAGAACAAACAAAGAAAATGAGTGTTTCAATTAATTAACAATTTTTTTAACATATATATTAGAATGTATAGGCTCTCTTTTTAGAGAGTTTGTAGGACTTTTTCAAAAAAAAATATATTGTCTTATTAATTGTAATTAAACTAGTTGTTTTTGGAGGGCAAGAAGAGAAGATAGCATTTAAGAAATTATGCTTTGGGATACCCTAATTAATATGTTGTACATGTTAAAGATGTGATGTTTTTTTTTATAGATGTTTTGGGAGGTCCACTTTGGGCCATGTGGGACAAAAAAACACAAATCTAACCGCAAAATACCAAAAGAAACTTTACTACTTTTCATGGAAATGACCAAATATATATACAAGTAAAAAGCATAGGAGCACTCATTCTACTTTTTATCTTTTGTCATATGGACAAGAATGCCCTTGCATACATGTCCACAAAATATGAGCCTGTCTTTTGGCAAATTGATGGATGACGACGAAGGAGAGAAATCCTCCCCAGCCACCATATATACATATTTAAGAAGTTCCACCGATTTCGAAAGGGCAAGTGGAAAGGGCAATTTGGTCATGGAAAATAGAGTTAAGTGAAAGTGGGTATTGTCTCATATTGAAATTCAGAGCTTCTGATATGGTGTTTTTCTACTTGAAGACAAGACAAAAAAGCACATGGAGAGAGAGGGTGGAGGAAGAGGCAGCAAGTAGCAAGTCTCTCATGGTAAGGTAACGTACTCTTTCTTTGCCCTTTGGGTTTGAGAGATGTAGAAGGAAAAGAGAGAGAGAGAGATATAGTCATATAGATGCTTTTCCTTTTTCTTTTTTCTTTTTTGAGTTTAAATGTATTGTTTGTTGTTTATAAGGGAGGACAAGATGGTCCTTTCCTTGTTTGTTCTTTCTCTTGTCCAATACAAATACTCACTCTCCTTTCATATCTTGTCTCCTTCCATCCACACTTTCTTCAACACCACTCAAACACTAAAATAAATAACCCACCACTTCCTCCAGCACCCACCTTGTCACCATCTTCTCTCACTCTCTCTCTCTCTCTCTCTCACTGTCT